>CABHPQ010144981.1:0-11485 GCA_902168405.1 Peromyscus aztecus
AACACAAACCTTCAGTCATTACACTTGCCAAGCCAAACAGGAGTTGATGTATGACGGATTCCTGTTCAACTACATAGCTGAGGCTAGAAGCTACCCAGCTACAGACACTGAACATAAATCAAAGGAGCCTTTTAGAGCTCGTGTGCAGGGCTCCAAGAGACTGTGGACAAGCTGGGGCAGCGAGAGCCTGGCCAAGGTGGCTGGCTACCATGTCTTCAGGGCTGTGCGCGACCTGATGTTCAACATCGCCACCTGGCGGTGTAGAGAAGCAATAGCAACAAAACAGATGGCTCAATTGCAACATTACCAAAGGCTCTCCTGGGGTTGCCAGGAAATTCAAAAGCAGAATAATAGTGTTTGAGTGGGAGAGGTGACTTGAGAGATGAGTTAGGAGAAGAGGAGGTGGCCAGGTTCCTATGCCAAGCTATTGGTGTGAGTTCCACGGGAAATGAACAAGGCTTTAGTGTTGTCTCACCAAATAAATTGTTTCAGCTATATTAAGTTTTTGATTCTTGTTTGTTTGTTTGAGGCAGGTTGGTGCAGAATTTACATTCCTCCAGCCTCTGTCTCCTGAGCCCTCAGATTACAGATGCATATCACTACAACTGCCCAAGGATACCCAGTGGTAAATCCCCACGCTTGGATTCATGGGAAATTGGAGCACTACCTACAACCCACAGTGTGATCTCTGGAGAAACTGGAGTTATAAAAAGCAGTAGGAATAATGTGAACAGTTTAACGTTTTAAAACTCGTGATCTCTGTGTCCGAAGAGGAGACGTATTTGTCTTGACTCCATGCATTTCACAATCAGCTGCTTTGGGAGCGTCTTGTGCACACAATGTCACCTGGGCTTACAGTTAGAGAAACCTGGTGGGCACAGTCGACAGTGAACCGTCCAAAACCAGATACAAATCAGTGGTAGATTTAGAATTGCAGTTGGGGCTGTCTGACTGCAAAGCCGGAAGTGGCGTTCACTCTTGAGTCTGTCTCTGTGTGAAGTGGAGGGAGCCTGCATGGAGCATGTCGAGAAGAGCCTCTGCTAAGGCTAAGGGAGAAGACGCCATGTCAGCGAATAGCGGCCACTTGGGAGACAACGGCTGTCAGAAGCACCTCTCTAGAGATCTGTGCTCAGTGTGCGTTTGGAAATGCAGGAATCTCACTCGGACACCAGAGAATATTTTCTGTCTAGTTTGAATGCGTGCACAGGGCATGTGACCTCAACAAGCAACTTTCCTTTGGTCCTGTGCATCATCGAATGGCTTAAGGACACAGGAATCCAGAATGCGATGTCCCTGCAGCCTTGTGTGCTGGTGCGTGGGAGGAAAGTCATGGTCGGATGTGCTGTGATGGGACTCCAAGAAGCAGAGACCTCAGTCTCCCTCTTGGCAACCAACGCCTTACAGGACACCAATTCTCTTGGCAGGGACTGCAAGGCCTGCACGTTTCTCACTGGACCTGGAACATCCCAGCGAGAGAGCCCCATCACCCAAGGGTCTACGGGTCACTTTAGTGCCTGTCGGGCTTCTCGAGGGTCCAGATAGACTTTGGCCTCGGCAGCGTTTTAGTGGATGGCCAGCGTTCTCCATAAAAATCCTTTTTGTGCTCTGTGGCCAGATCTTGTTTTTTCCAAATTGCTTTGCCTTTCATTAAAGGGCCCCGCCTAGAAGTCTTCCTCCCATCACTCAGTGGAAAAATCCCTGGTGGCTTTGCCCCAGAGCTGGGACCCATTCACACATCCCAAGGGCCCTGTTTCTCCTGACCAGGTGGTGCTGGGGCCTAGGCACATGGCCCATCACTGGCCACTCTTTCAAAGGAAATAGTAAGGACACTCCCAGGGAAGACTATTTTCTCTTGGTTTTGTAACTGACATTTTTTTTTTTTTTTAACAGTCTGTTTGGAGAAAGAGTGAAATCTTTTCCATTATTGTTTGGGAGACTCACCAGTATACTATTTCAAGATTCTGGTCCATTTCAATCAGGATTCATGACTCAGTTAAGACAGCCTGGGGCACGGAAATCAGCGGCCGCCGCCCTAGATCCTAGAGACCAGACTCATCAGGTTATGGCTTTGTAAAACTTTTCTCTTGTTCTTATCATTATGTGTGTGTGTGTGTGTGTGTGTGTGTGTGTGTGTGTGTGTGTGTGTGTGGTGTCCTGTGTACTCCAGGCTGGCCTTGATCTCACTAGGTAGCTGAGGCCTGACCTGCCAATGTAGATTATTAAACCTCTTTCTCCATTAGTCTTCTTCTTCTTCTTCTTCTTCTTCTTCTTCTTCTTCTTCTTCTTCTTCTTCTTCTTTTGGTTTTTTGAGAGAGGGTTTCTCTGTGTAGCTTTGGAGCCTGTCCTGGAACTCTGTAGCCCAGGCTGGCCTCAAACTCACAGAGATCCGCCTGCCTCTGCCTCCTGAGTGCTGGGATTAAAGGCGTGCACCACCACCGCCCGGCTTCTTCTTCTTTTTTAAACATATAAATTATTATTTCCTTTTTTCTTTTTCTTTTTCTTTTCTTTTTTTCTTTTGGCGCTGAGGATCGAACCCAGGACCTTGCGCTTGCTAGGCAAGCGCTCTACCACTAAGCTAAATCCCCAACCCTAAATTATTTTTTATTTTGTGTTCATTGGTGTTTTGCCTGCATGTATGTCTGTGTGAGGGTGTCAGAAGCCCTGGAACTGGAGTTACAGACAGGAGTGAGCTGCCATGTGGGTGCTGGGAATTGAACCCAGGTCCTCTGGAAGAACAGTCAGTACTCCCAACTGCCGAGCTGTCTCCCCAGCCCCTCCCCTGTTAGCCTTCTTTAGACTTCAGTTCTGTGCGGACTTTATTTCTTCACGCGTTACATGCTGGTGTAAACCATCCCACATGGCTTAGCAAGGATCTAAGTGAGCGTGTTTCCCAGTGAATCCCGTGCTCTCAGTGCCTTCTTTCTTTCCATGTTAGACAGTAACCCCACAGTGCGAGAGGCCGTGCTGACAATGGGCTCTCCCACATAGGAAGTTTAGGAAAATAATAATCTATTAATTGAACAGCCATGAACTATTGGCCAATTCAGAGTGCTGTTTTGGGAGAAGGTTAGTAAACACATCAATAGTTCTTGCTGGAAATGGCCACCAGCATCTCAAGTATACACGTTAGAATGGTACTGGTTATGGTAGTGCTGCCAAGGGGGTGTCAGGAGCCCCAAGGCCATCAGTGTTCCGTGACACACTTGAGTGACCTTCTGCTTCGCTCTGTCCCCAGTGTGGGCACTATGCCTGGCATATGGTGGGAACTAAGTATATGTTTGTGGATTTCAAGTTCAAGACAGTTTTGCTCTTCTTTACACTGAGATGGGCTTGGACTTGGATGCTGGGAGCCAAACTTTTGGCATTTTGATTATGGGCCATAGCCTTCAACAGCTGAGCTATCTTTCCAGCCCAGAGTTGTGTATATCTACTCCTGATGCTTTTAACCCTGACTGGCATTGCCTGGACCCCCTTTTCTTTGCCTAGGAGAGTGACAAGAGGCTCTGTTCAAAGGCTGGAGCAGGGGGTTTGGTTCCCCGTACATTTGGATGCCCTAGAATCTCGGGATTGAGCATCTTTTATTTGTAATCACTTTTGGAAACAAGAAAACAGCCAGAAGCCCGGAAAGCCAGGGCTTTGACAGGACTCAGCTAGTAGATGGCTTCTCTCAGTGTGGTATCAGCTGAGAATGTGCAGCAGCTGGCCTGCTCTAGAGGGTATGTGTCTGGTGACTTTGGGTGTTGGGAGCCGGCTGGAAGACTGTGTTCAGTTGGGGTGGCCCTTCCAATATGATGGCATTGGGGGACAGTCCACAAGTCCCCTTTCCACATGGACTCAACTGAAGTCCAAGATGGGGCAACTGGTCAGTTGTGAATGATGCCCAGTTCTGGGAGACGTGCTGAGATCATGAATCTTTATGCTCTTGCAGGAGGAGCAGGACTCTTCCTTGGCTCAGCGTCTCCACTGTAGAGCGACCCTGCGCAGTCACCAGGAGCCACCTCGGTTACTGAGTAGACTGTGATGCTGTTTCAAAGCTTAGTTTATTTAATAGAGGCCTCGAAGCACAGGGACAATGATGCTAGTGACTCACACATGCCCCAGAGAAGCTGCAAAAGAGTTCCTTTAGCTGAACGGTGAAAGTTCTTTACTTAAATGGGAGGTAAAAATTCATATGCCAAGGTTGCTAAAATGCATGCTAAGAATGAGTCTTCTGCCGTGATGAAGGAAAAAGCGATAGATGACAATGTTTCTGTTACAATTCTGACTATCACAGTTATCCCCTTAGTGACATGACAAACATCTGCTGATTTGGAAAGCGTTAAATCTGAGTGTGTGGTGGGCAGGAGGCATAGCACAAAACGCACAGGTTTGGCACTGTCCACTGGGGGTACTTAGGAAAAGCCCTTGTTTGCTGGATAGTTTTTATTGTTAACTCAACACAACCTAGAGTCACCTAAGAAGAGGGAAGGAAGGGGGCAGCTGGCTGGAAAGACTTGGGTAGTCAAGAGTTCTGGACTGGGGGTACCCTACAGAATACAGAGGCAGACAGCAGTCCCAGGTCACCTTGTAAAAGACCAAAGTGCAGCTGGACATTTGAAATCTGCTTCCCAGGTAGTTTGGCTACAAGGTTCCATTTCACACACAGCAAACCTAGTTGGATCTGCCTTCCTAAAGATTCTGGGAGTTGAGGGAGAGTGGACTATGCCTTCCACTTCCTTCCGGGTCCTTATTCAGGTAGACATTCCCTCCTCTCATTTTGTTCTGTTCTGTCTTTGGAACCAGAGCACCAGGGTTATCTCTAGGGCTGGAGTTTCCATTTCTGGCTCCTTTACTCCCTCCTCCCTCCACCCCTACCCCCAGCACCACCCCTCCTCATAGAACAAATGAGCCCAAACCTAGCTGCCCCCCTCCAGGACTAGGACCCCTTGAGTCTCCATCTCCCAACTCCCTCTGAAGACCTTGGTTTTCTGTCCAGGATGCTTGTGTGGAAGTCAGCAAGGCCCTCTGGCTACCAGGGTAGCCCTTTTAGCCCTGGGGGTCTGCACATGCGGAGGCAGGAGGATGCTCTTTTTAACAGATTGGCATTGTTGGGGTTGGTGTGTCAGCAGTGTAAAACTATTTTCCATGATTTAGAAGCAGAGCACACGCCACTAGGAGCTGTGCAGCTTGAGGGACCTTCCGGGATGGCACCGAACCATTCTCCTCCAAAAACGAGCATTTGGCTCCAGGCTGATGTTGACTTGGGAAGGAAGAGAGAATGCTTCAATTCCAGGCCTGATTTGTTTCTTCCATTGTTTGTGTTTGGATGGGGTGAGATCGGGGAACCAGAGAAGTAAAAACGAAGCAGGAGTTGGCAAAGGAAAAGGTCCGGCTAGATATTCCTAGCTTGAGACCCCTCAGCCACCCTAGAACTATAGGGTGAAATCATTTACAGCAAGGAAAACTATTAATTCCACCAGGTGTGAATAAGACCACTACTATAATTTTGGGCAAATTTGAAGCAAGCTTTAATTAAATACTGGCCAGGATGATGGTTCATTCTGAGGTCCCCAGAAAATGGTGCAGAGTTGCTATGGAATAATTCTTTCATACACTGTGAAGACAGGTTGCTCTCATGGTTAATAAAAAGCGGATTGACTGATGCTAGGCAGGATTTTGGGGGCAGAGAAAGCTGGGAAGAAGAAGTGGGGAGTTGGAGGAGGTGCCATGAGATACAGAGTGAGCAGGATGGGAAGTACATACATGAGGTAAATGAGCCTCAGGGCAGTCAATTTAAGTTATAAGAGCTAGTTAGTAACAAGCTTACGCTATCAGCCAAGCATTTATAGTTAATATTAAGTCTCTGTGTGGTTATTTGGGAAGCGGCTGGTGGGACAGAAAACTCCTCCTACAAGGAGTCACATTTTGCAGAGGCTTATAAAAAGCCATAAGACTATGTGTTTTTCACCAGGTCCAATCAGGGACAGCATACATCCTGACGTATTCACTGCCTACATGTCTCCGGCCCACATGTGATCAAGCACATCCAGTGCAGTTGTGTCTAACAAACTGTTTAGGGGTGTGAAAACATGTGGCTCATTATCTTTTTGAACAACAGCCTCCAGCATTTTCAGGAAGTATCTATCCTTGGGCAAGGGGCTTAAAGGTTAGAGGCAGTTTTGTTTCATGGATCTCTTAGGCACAGTAATTAAAACAAAACATAACTTTGGCTCTCACAGACACTGCTGGGAAACTGCAGACCCTCAGGAAACATCTGCTTACTTGATAGATGTTGCTGCTGGTCACTGAAAGACAATCATTAAGTTGACATGGACAGAAAGAAAAAAACAGTCATGGGAGGGCAGGAATGAGGGAGCACATGGTGTGAACAGGAGGTCAGAGCAAGGTGACCTGTCCCACACAAGCCCTGGGGGAAACACTGGGTGGGGCCTTAAGAAGGAGGAGTTTAGCCTGGTGAACTTGAAAACATGCTAGTCAAAGACACCTGGGGCACGCGCACACACACACACAGGTGCATGGCGTACCAGGCACATCTCCCAGACCCATGCAGAATGGAATTTTCCAGATTAGTGGATTTCAACAGTGGCTGCACATTTGTGTTATCTGCTAGAACCTACCCTCACCCCACACCTCTAGGGCAGGGAGGCAGGCAGGAGGAGCGTGGTCCCAATGCTGGGACTGACTGCCACTGCTCCGGAAGTACATGCCATGGATGGTCTGTGGCCAGGACCCACCAGCACCACCCCTTCATACCACACTTGCCAGATCCTGTTCACTCAGCCCGACCCCAGAACCTGTCCCCACAGAGCACAACCCACACTGGAACTTGAATTTCCACGAAACCACAAACCTTTTCATTTTTTTCAGCAAATGCGTGTCTAGCACCGTGAGTAGCTCCTAGGTGGTGCCTTCGTGAAAACAAAAGACTAAACTATTTGTTGTGACTTTTTGCTTTTCAACTGAACAATGAAATAATCAAACCGTTCTGAATTATACATGAAATCCCCACCCAGCCCCCACCCCAGTTTTTCACTTGTCTTTTCTATAGAAACAATATGTGTTGTGGATCATCTCAGAACCTTTGGGTGCATGAGGGGGAGGTATTGGGGATCGGGTTTTACCCAAATGCCTGCCCCATATAGATAGATGTTTCTGGAAATAAATTGCTGTTCAAATTTGAATAAAATTCGAGGATCATTGTATGATCCATGCTGATTTCACCTCATCTTCACAGTGACCCCATGGAGTACGAGCTCTTGTTATCCTCTGTCCATTATTCAGGTAAAGAGACCACGTCACAGAGATGTTAAGTGAATTACCCAAGCTCACACAGCAAATAAATGGCAAGGATGCCTCACTGTGACTCCTGCACCGTGATTCACACAACAACAGCCGTTGTGCATTTATAGGCCACCCCCTTGTGATGCTGATGTGGGCCTTGTCCATAGAGGTCTTTGTGAAGGGCAAGGAAGGAGATACTCAGGCAGCCTGGGCGCAGGCTGGCATCCGACCAGTACTGCAGCACTTTGCTATCAGGGAGTGAGATGCTTCCCTCCTGAGCTCTGTGTTAACGTGGCTGTTGCCCTGCAGAGTGTGCATCGAGGAGCCCACTCGGCTGGGAATGGCAGCGGCCCCCTGAGACAGCAGCTGGGCTTCCTACTGCAGGGTCTCGGAGCACAGACGGCCCTTTGTGTGTTATGAGCCATTTGCACTTCTGTGAACTCTCTGTTTATTTTTTGACTCTTTTCCCAGGAGGGTGTTTATCATCTTGATTGTATGTGCTCTAATATTATGGGATAGCAGGCCTTTGTCAGTTCCATTCCTTTGATGATAGTGACCAGGGCAGTCTAAGGAGAGTGCTCTTATCTTACAGAATGCGCGTGGACATGGGCATGCCTGGGCAGATATGGGCAAGTGAGAGGAGAGGATGCTTGTTCCTGCTCTGCTGAGAATCTGCAAGTCCCTGGGATGAGGGGCTGGCTGAGTCGGTCACATCTTACTTATGGGAATACAGTGTTGCCACTAAAAAGGAATGTGCTGGGCCAGTAAGGTAGCTCAGTGGGAAAGGCACTTGCTACCAAGCCTGACCACTTGAGTTCAATTCCCAGAGCCCGAACAGTGGAAGGAGAGAACCTACTCCTACAAGTTGTTCTTCTACATGAGAGCCTCAGTACCCATATGGACGGACACATACACACACACACACACACACACACACACACACACACACACACGATTGCCTTCATATCCACATGGACACACACATACATACATATACACACACACACACACACACACACACACACACACACACACACACACGATTGCCTCCATATCCATGTGGACACATACATACATACACATACACACACACACACACACACACACACACACACAGAGGCACGCATGCATGCATGCACGCATGCACGCGTCTATACTCACGTGAACACACACACAAATAAAAATTAATTAATTAATTAATTAAATAATAAGTGTGAATTAAAACTGTAAAAGGGTGCAATAGGTGTGTGTTTTATAATATCTATTAGGTGAAAGAATAGTGAGCAGACCTTTTTCTCAGTATTTAGTTTTTGTAAAAATTTTAATAAGTTCAGGCTGACAAGATACACCCCCCAATTTTGACAATGGATTTTCCATGAGTCCTGCAGGCACCGGGGGTTGTTTCCACTCTCTTCTGTGCTAACCTAGATTTCTCCTCAATGTCTACAACTAACAGGGACTATTCTGGTGCTAACATGTACAGCCGTGCGATGTTTCAGCCAGGGATCTTCTGAGGCACTGTGAGCTCTCTTAGGGGTGCATTCCCAGGATGCTGCTAAAGTGACAGTTACTCAGCCCCCCCTTCACGGAATGGGAGACCCAAGATAACATCACAACCCCAAACCATTTGCTGTGGCTCACGCTTGTGTCTTTATGACATTTTATTTCTTGGGGGTGCCACCATGCACATGTGGAGGTCAGAGGTCAACCTGCAGAAGTCAGTTCTCTCCGTGTGAGGGCTGGGGTTCAAACTCAGGTCATCGGGGTTGTCACCAGACACCTTTACCTGCTGAGCCGTCTCACCAGCCCCGCCATACTGCTTAGGGGCCTGAGGGAGGCAGCATATCTTGGGGGGGGGGGGGCATGTGGCAGACCTTCAGTTACCTAAAACCTCCCAGTAAACCTCCCCTTCTAAGGTTTCTAACAGCCCCAAGCTTGGGACCATGCCATGGGCACATGGGCCTTTTGGAGACACCCCAGATATCAGTGGTAGTTACTATATAGCTTTGGACAGTATATCCGTTTTTCTATTTAGCTCCAGGAGGCAGCTGTGGCCAGAGCTCCTCTAGGCACACATGCTCTGAGCACTCTGAGTTGGAGCTGTGTGACATGGGGCAGGCTGCTGCCCTAATGCGAGGGGCTTCCAGGGCTAAGTCGGAGGGCATCCTGACTCGCAGCAGTTCTTCATACATTGTGAGGAAGTTCAAACAGCCCTATACAGAGATTCCCGCGGAGAGAGACAAGGCTTCATCACAGCAAGCGCCGACTTCTCTCCATCCCGACTCACTCTTTGGATGAGGCTGCCCTGACTTCTGGTCTGACTGTACCTCAAGAAAGACCTGGAGCCAGAGCCTGCCAGTTCCCGAATTCCTGCTGCAGAAATTATAAAAGATAAATCTGTCTGCTCCAGTGGCTAAAAGTTGGACACTAGCATGGCTGGATAATGCCTATGCCTGAGGTTTTCACATCCTAACCCTTGGGACTCAAGAATGTTACCTGCTGTGACCAAATGGACTTTGCAAGTATGGTAAAGGGGCTGCAGGTGGGAAAGAGCCTGGATCACTGAGGTAGGCTTGTAGGAGACGGAGGGCTGTGTGGCTGCCGAGGACAGAGTCGTTTTGATCATGGGGACAGTTTGAAGATGGAGGAGAGGCGACAGGCTACGTAGCACAGAAGGCTTCTGGAGGCCCACAGCGGTCAGGAAGTGGGGTTTCCCTGGAGCACCTGCGAGGACCACCTCATCTGGGAAGACCTGCAGAGTGCGAGCTTGAATTTGTGCGGCTCTAAGCCACGAAGTTGTTGGGACTCTGCCGCCAAGGCCGTGAGAAGTCACCAAAAGCTTTCACCGATCTTGGCTAGTAAGGCGGGTCCCCATCGAGTTCCACCTACCACAGATCAGACTCCATTACAACACTGAACACGTGACCATGTTGGACCTGTGGCCTCCCGCACCAGACGCCAGGGCAGGGAGTGTACACACTCACAGTCTGTTACCCCAGAGTCTGCAGTGACAGGGTCCCAAAGGACAGCCTGTGGGCTTGGCACTACAATGTGCCAGGTCTCTGGGGAGCTGTGTTCCTCCTGGTGGTCAGCGGACCCCTGGGGCTCCTATGACTCCAGCTGCCGGCTTTCTTTAAAGCTCCCCTGGGACCAGTCAAGCTGAGATGCCTGTCCAAATTGTGGGGTGTGTGTGTGTGTGTGTGCAGAATTCCTCAGAATCCATCCCCCAGAGAACCATCCCAGGCTATCCCACACAGGATGGAACACAGAGCAAAGGACTCGGGCATGCAGGTCACTTCTCCGCGCCTCCACTCTTTCCTTCCTGCAGTCCACCCTCTGACACTTGGGGACAGAAGGCCCAGCTGCCAGGGCTCTGCTGGGCCACGCCTGAGAATGCAAGTGTGTAGCTGGCTTCAGTGTGTGTTCTCTCAGGGTGTGCTCACTCAGTGTGTGCTCACTCAGTGCATCTGTGGGCCAGGGGCAGAGGTCCAAGGGACTCAGTGTGCCAGCTTCGCTCTTTAACTGGGTTTCACCTCTGCAGCTTCACCATCTGTGGCTGAGAAGTAGTTAGTATTCAGAATGAAATGTGCCTGCACCCTAATATGCACAACGTTTTCCTCACCACCACCCCCTCTCTGCCCACATAGCCTCTTCACGACTGCTACCTCAGGGTTCACATTTCAGCGGTGCTGCAAACCACCCAGAGATGACCGTATGGTTTCTACACAGTAAACCAGCCTCTTTCGTAAGGGACTTAAACATTTGCATATTTGAGAATTAACAGGGCTGTGGACTGGAACCAACCCTCTCAGATACCAAGGGACCACCGTTTTCTAAGCATCCATTCCCGGGTGCTTGGCAACCACACGCCAGTTCTGCATCCCACTCAAGTCCAAGGACCCAGTCAGCACTGGAATAGACTTGGATCTGCTGAACTCCCTGATAACGCTGACCACTCCAGCCACCACCACAGGCCACGGGGCGGGGGTGGGGGACACTTGGTGGCTTGGGCAGTATCACTCCACTTAGCTCCATGTGTTTTGTCCTGCCCCTGACCAGTGCCCTGGTCCGGGGAGTCTCTGAGGGCAGCCATCAGCAACTTCCTGTTTGTGTCTCCAGGGCCTAGAAACAGGTCTAGATCAGAAAGTTTCTCCCTGAGGACAGTGTGTGTGTGTGTGTGTGTGTGTGTGTGTGTGTGTGTGTG
>CABHPQ010144984.1:0-29306 GCA_902168405.1 Peromyscus aztecus
CAACCTCTCATTGGGGTTCAGCAGGGCTCTTCTTTGAACCAGGGTGACAGCAGTGATATGGCAAGGGACCAAGCGAGAGCCTATCTGAACGATGAATGAAGAAGCCTCTATTGGTGGTGAGACAAGAAGTTCAGATACGTGGCATGAATGCCTGCGAAGAGGAGGCCAGAGGTAACTTGCTGGGAGGAAGGATGGAGAACCCAGTGTGGATGTACAAAGTATGATCTGTCTGTGGTTCAATGTCATATAGACACAGTAGGATGTGTCCTTGAGTTCAGCAAAGTCCCTTCCATATCCTGCTCCCCCCTCTACCTTCACTCTTCCTCTCATCAGAACATCCTTCCTCGGGCTCCTCATGGACTCATCCTTCTCTAACATCCCCTTATGACAATGATGGGCAACTGTATACAAAACCCACAAGACTTTCTGGCAGTCCTTTTACACACGGGATTGACCTCTCCCTCACACAGGTCTCCAGGCCTAGCTCAGTGCCTGTGGTTCTCAAATGTGTCTGTATCATCATTAGTCACACACAGTGCAGGTCAGATCCACCCTGAAAGTTCTCTGCCTGCATCTCCCTTGTGGTACATTCTGTGAGTACCACATGTGAAAGGATTCAAATCTGAGTACATCTTCCCTACAAGAAGAAGGAGAAGGTCCCCCTGCTCTGTGCCCAACTCCTGTGGGAGGCACTGGTATGCACTCCAACATGTTCATGTGACACAGATCCATGTCCCAGAACCCTCTATATCCTCTCCCCATCCATGCTCTGGCCCAAGACATCCCTCACAATGTCGCTGACCTGAAGCTACCCCTCCCTCTTCTTTGGCCTGGCTTTTCTAACTCTAGTGCTTTTGTAGTTCATGCTGAGCATACTGCTTTAGCAAGCAAAACTGACTGCATCCCAGTTGGAGCCTCACCAAGCCCCTGTGCCTAAGGGCACACACTGAGTTTGACTGGCAGAGCCCTGTGCAGCCCGGCCCCTTCCTGTGCTGTGTAACCGTCTTCTCGCTGAGCCTCCGCCTTCCACTTCACCGCCACCCTTGCCGTTCTGTGAACACAGGCTGATTCACAGAGCTGTGCCTTCGCAACTGCTGCTCTCTCCACCTAAATACCTCTTTCCACTTAAGAAACTGCTCTTTGTTCAAATGTCATGTCTCCTGCGAGCCTGTCTGCTACCTCCAAATGAGCTTAATGCCGTACTGTATCTGTCTGTTCACACGAGTTCTCGCTCCCTTTCTTAACTCCTTTAGTTCTTTGACAAGGGTTAGCCTCATCTCTGTTAACTTGCTCTGCACTCTAGCTGCCCCTTCAGTATCTCTAGGAAGCGACCTAAACACAGCCCTGCCTGCGAAGCACCTCAGAGTGTCCTCACTTGGTTGGGTAGACTCAGTTACAACAGGCCCCTGATGCAACCCAGGCAACGATGAAACACTTCCAGAGCCAAGAGCCAGCATAAGCAGTAGGGATTTTCACACTTCAGAATTGGGAAGATGTGACCACAGACAAGGAGAAGCAGGAAAACACTCCACCTGCCCACACTCAGCTGGGGCTGTTGCACTAGTCCAAGCAGTTTGGCAGTACCGGAAGCAGGAAAGCTGGAGAGCCCATGAGGGGGCTGATGGACTGGATTTTGCCTAGATATGCTCAGACCAGATGGATAAGTTGGAGATGAGGTGCTATGCCATGGTGTAGGACAGGAATAGGAAAGTTTATCTTAATTTCTCTTACACTTCACCCTCATCACAGTATTCACATAGATGAAGATATAGTGTGTCTACCTCTATAATAAAACAAGCAGTCACGTTCTTTGTATTCTCACTCCAGCCCTCCATGTACACTGGGGTCATTACAATACTAGAGTGAGTCCATTAAATACAGAGAAGGAGGAAGTCAGTATGGACCGCACCTCACACACGGGGCTGCCAGAGATTCCCCAGCTGCCTGCACCACCTGCCTTCTGTTCCACGTATCCCAATTCAAGACTCTGTTTCAGAAATTTATTCCAATTGATTCTGCTCACTAATGCCACTGGCAGCACCGGTGACCACAGACAACACCACTGACCAGCGTAAGAGTAAGCAAACATTCCTGTCTTCCCTCCATGAGCACAGCATCGGTTCAGCTCAGCCCACATGAAGGACCATGGACTCTAGCCTGGCTGAGCCACTGATCCTTGACCTGACCTTCCCTAGCCACAGAGGAAAAGGCCCCAGGGACATTTGAAATCCTCACCCTAGGGAACAGTGTGTGTGAGCACAGGCTGACATTTGGGGAAGAACAAAATAGAACAACATGTAGGAAGTTGTGAGCAAAGGATTATTTAATCCTTTTCTGGGAGCTGGCGGGGCTCCAGGAGCGGTAGGCAGAAGACCAGTTTAGAAAATGGAAAACTAATCTGAATAGCGATGAGCACGGCGCACTGGTGCAGCGATCTGGCCTCGCCGGCTCATTTATAGCCTTGTGAATAAGAGAATAATTGAATCTTGTGAAGATGAACATGCTACAGAGGAAGAGATCAGATTGGCTCTTCCCCCAAGTCTCCAACAATGACTCACACTTCTGCTCTGTATCGTTGGATAAACAATTATATAACCAAAGGAAATACATATTCACTTCAGAGTCTCACCGAAGACATTTCTTCCACCCCATACATCAGATGCCACTTACACTAGCTCCAGCCTGTGCGGCCTGCTCCTGGGTCTTTTTGTTTGAGTCCTGAAATAATGCTACATCTGAAAGCAAATTCTAAAATACATACTCATTTGTCAAAAGCAAAAATAACAACACGTGTCTGTGGTTAACACTTCCCCAGATGATGAGATTCTGCCAACTGTGGCTGTTTGTCCTTGAAGAAAAAGCCCATGAAGCTGTTCCCATGCCACCTCGCCTCGCCCAAAGCACACTTCAGCCCATCTGCCTTGTCTGTCCACAGTGCAGCCTCAGGGAACAGAGTGTTTCTGGGTCTGGACTCTGTTTTGAGAGGTCAAGAGCTGCTCCTAAGATTAACGAGTAGTCTTGTGTTTGCAGAACTCCTGGGGATGGTGAGTGGGGGTCTTGGTTAGCATGCTGCATTGGGTTGTAGGAGAAGAGACCAGAAAGTGGGAGCTCATAGTCCCTGGCTTCCAGCTTTGGGAATAATCCTCTCCTCCCCTACTTTACTTTACTGCTTTAAAGCAAAAATATTGTCATAGCACAAAAATAACTCACTTGTCTTAGCACCCCCTTAATAACTGGCAGGTGCTATGTAAATAAAGCACACAGAAATTATTTGTGGTTAGATTAAAATTATTCAAAAGTCATCAAATCGAAAGTAAGTGCATCTCAGGATAAGGAGTCTAGCTGTGGACCCTAGTCAGTCCGCAAGCCAATTTCCCATCAAGGCTGATTATGAAGCACTGCTCTCCATACAATCTCCCAGGCTTCCTCAACAGCAGTCAATGGCCTGAGTATTCATAGGTCAACTCCCTCACACTTCACAATACACTGTGGGCTCCATTTTGTGAAGAAGCTCAATACAAGAGGTTGCTTATTCCAGTCAAAATGATATGGTTAGGAAATGCTAGACATGGGCGAGAAGCCAGGCCATCTCTGGCCAGAGCCCACTGCACTGCCACAGCATACCATACTTCCCACCACCACCTAGAGTCAGAGCCCTGTAACACGAACTGTTAGAATGTCTTATTAGTAAAAACAAACCCAGAGCCAGGTATTGAGGTAAACTCTGAAAGATCAGAGAAGCAGAACAAGCCACAGCTAACCTCACCTCGCCAACTTCTCAGCTGATCCTGTTTCTTCATACTGAAAGCCTCTGAGTCCTCATCCAAATGGATCTCAGCTGAACTGCTGCTAAAAGCCTAAAAGCTTAAAAATCCTCTAGTTCCTGGTCCTCGCACCTTATATACCTTTCTGCTTCCTGCCATCACTTCCTGGGATTAAAGGCGTGTGCTTTTCCTAAGCAAAGACATGAGATCTCAAGTGCTGGGATTAAAGGAGTGTGTCACCATGCCTGGCTGTTTCCAGTGTGGCCTTGAACTCACAGAGATCCAAATGGATCTCCACCTCCGGAATGCTAAGATTAAAGGCATGTGCTACCATTGCCTAACCTCCATGTTTAATATAGTGGTTGTCCTGTTCTCTGAGCCCCAGATAAGTTTATTGGAGTGCACAATGTATCAACCACAGAGCCCCTGCACTGCCACGCTGTTCCACACTTCCCACCACCACCGAGAGTCAGAAACAGCTTTAAAATTATGAAGACGTCAGCAAATTGGTCTGCACTTGCTGCAAGCAACCTTCTCTGGAAGTTACTTACCCTACATGATAAATAATAGAAACTGGTACTTCAACAGGGCTCTCTGAGTTCTGAGGGGAGGGGTTTGAAGGAGACTTCTCATTTAGGGCTGAGTGCTCCAAAGTCTTTCTCTTCTCTCTGCATAATGTCTGGCTGTAAAGAGTGTAAGAGCCAGAGCAGATGGAGCACACCAAGAAAACAAGGCCCTCTAAATCAACATGAGCAAAGCTCACATGAACTCACAGAGACTAAGGCAGCATGCACAGGGCCTTATATGGGTCTGCACCAGATCCTCTGAGTATATGTTATGGGCTCAAGTTTAGTGTTTGTATGGGATTCCTGAGTACATGAATGAGTGGTTCTCTGATTCTTGTGCCTCCTCTTAAGGCTCTTTTCCTTCTCTCACTTTGCATTGTCTGACTTTGATGTGGCAATTTCTGTTTAATCTTATTATATTTTATTTTGTTATATTTTATTATTATCTCTTTGAAGCCTGTTCCTTTCTAATGAGAGACAGAAAGAGGGTGGATCCAGCAGGGAATGGAGGTGGGGAGGAACTGGAAAGAGTAGAGGGGGAAAACCATAACAGGGTATACTATGTGAGGAAAAAAATCTATTTTGAAAATAAAGGGAAAAGCATGAAGTCAGGGAGATGTATGGAGGGCACAAGGGAGTTAGGGGAAGGCTATAAGGGGTGGGCATTATCAAGATACATTGTACACATGTATGAATTTTCAAAGAATAAATAAAAGATATATTATAAAAGAAAAAAGAAGTGGCTGGAGTGGTGCTGACTTCAACAGCTAGGAATGTAGCCATGTGGGGAGAGAGAATGAGGCACCAAGAGGAATAACCTCTTGCAACATGTTTTGGATGAAATGGACCATTGACCACATTTAAGATGGCTGCTTTCTCCCAAGCATCCAGCCCTTGATACAGATGCCAATTCTCTAAGAGTTCTTGCCTCTCCAAATGCTCCTCCATCATTCATGTTCACCTCCACTCAGAATGAGGTCCATTCTCACATTCTCAGGATGAATGCACACAGGAGAAAGCACAGCCACGAGGAGATTGAACTATACACATATACACACACATGTATACACATACCGAGACATGCACATGCACACACACACATAGACCCACACACAATACTACATACATACATACACACAGACACACACACATACACACTCAGACCCACACACAGACCCTCCATATATATATATATATATATATATATATATATATATATATAATAAAACATATATTATATATATATATATTTGTATGTATCACACATGAACATCAGTACATGAAGACACAGATACACACACATACACACACAGCCCAATCATTTTTCACTATAAAAATATTACTTTTCATAACAAGGGGAAATAAAAACTGCTCTTACAGTTGTGAATCCCCCTGAGGAAAGAGGACACTACCAGAATCTTCTGAATGACTTACCAGGAGTTTATTTCCTAAGAAGATCTAGAGTTAGATAAATATTTTTCATATTAAAGGGGGGGCATTGGAAGTCATGAGAAGAACAAGGAAGAGAGAGGTGAGGTATGGCAAAGAGCCAAGTAGTAGTGTGCCCTCTACCAATTACTTCCTAAATCCTAAGTGAGCTCACTACCAGTGCAGATGCTTGTGCCTTTGGGAGCATCGGAGCTATGGGCAGACTCCAGGGCCTCTTTCTATGACAAATGGGTTGGAAATATCCCTTAAGGAACATTAGGAAGCTGAGAAAGTCTAGGCCAAGGCTCCTAAACCCTCACAAATATCCCATGAAACGTCAATGACCCATCAGACGCTGTAGAACCAGTGAACCAGTACCCCATCCCAATGCTGCAGGGAAAGAGGGCACCACAGTTTCCTCAGCTGAATTTGTGAAAAGAACACACTGATCACATTTACATCTTTAAACACAGAAAAGGAGCACAGGAGAGACCATGATTCCAATGACAGAAGTCTGTTCTCTGCCCCCTACCCGGGGAAGGAAGGGCTGAACCTGCTAATCTTCCCACCAAAAAAGCTCAGGACTCTTATTCCCAATAGTTGATCCTTAACAAAACACCCAACAGGCAGTGGGTATTGCATGTTTCTTTAAGGGAAGCCATTCTCATTCAGATCACCACACTCAGTGATAAACCAGTCACCATCCATCACCACACTCTCCCTAGCATACTCCATCCCAGCTCACCGTGGGAGCTTGTGGACCCTTTCAAAGGGAAGGTGATGACTGTGAAGGTTTCTTCAAATGAGTAGAGAGGCCCCAGATTCATCTTCTTCTCAGGAAGGTGAGAAATGGAAGACAGAGTCGTTTTCAGACACGCTGCTCTAGTTTGTTCTCCAATGTTACAATAAACACCACGAAGGAAAGAAACCTGAGGAAAAAAGGGTTGCTTTCACCTCAGAGATCACAGTCCGTCATCAAGGGAATCCATGGCAGGAGCTCCACCCAGGAAGTTAGAGGTGAGAAGTAAAGCAGAAAACATGGAGGAATCTGCTAACTGCTTATTTCCCTTGCTTTGCTCATCTCGCTTCCTTGTATCGCCCAGGCCCACTTGCCTACCTTCGGCAGGACCACTGTGGCTTCCGCCTTCCTACATTAACCGGCAAGAAGAAAATGCCTCACAGACATGCTTACCAACTATTATGATCCAGATAATCCCCCCAAATTAAGACTTCCTCAGGGGGCTGGAGAGATGGCTCAGCGGTTGAGAGTACTGGCTGCTCTCCAGAAGTCCTTAGTTCAATTTTTAATTCCCAGAAACCACGTGATGGCTCCCAACCATCTGTAATGAGATCTGGCACCCTCTTCTGGCCTGCAGGCATATATGCAGACAGAACACTATATACATGATAAATAAATCTTTAAAAAAAAAGACTCCCTTGGATAACTCTGGGTTGTGTCAAGTTGACAGCTAAAGATAACCAGGAGGCGGCATGCCATCACACAGAATGAGGCACCATTCTGTTTTCTATAGCAACAGTCCCTGGTGACCCTGAGAGAAGTCAAATTGAGAACAGGATGTTCTCAGTGCTGGTTAGACTTTTCATGCTGTGAAAAAAACCAAAAACAAACAAAAAAGAATACTGGAAAAAAACTAATTAAAAGAGAAGAATTACTTGTCTGGGTTCACCATTACAAAAACTTTAAATGTCCATAGTCCTGGATTTCCATGATTCTGGGTCCACAGAGAGGCAGAACATCATGGAGGCAAAAGCATGGGGTAGAATATACTCTTAGCTTCTCTCACGGGAAACAGAATGGTAAGAAAATTGAAACTAAGAATAACCTTCAAAGGTATGCCCCCAATGATCTGCTTCCTCTTGCTTGGTCCCTTATCCTACACTTTCCACTGTCTCCCAAAATAGCACCACCATCTAGGGACCAGACGTCTAACATGTAAGCCTGTGGAGCACATTTCATATTCAAGCTATGATATTATGCCCCAGGCTCCTGAAAGCTCATGGCCACCTCATAAATCAAATTGCATTTCGTCCATCTCTGAAAGTCCCTGAGTTCTAACAATTCTAACATTGTTTAATAGTCCAAGTTCAAAGTCTTTTCTGACAGTGCAAATTCTTATGTGTGAGCCCTTGCAGAATCAAAAGAAGATACATATTTCTCAGATACAATGATATATAGTGGTATGCCATTATGAAAGTTAAAAAAAAAATAGAGGCATAGAAAGCAAGAGTGGACCAAAGAAAGATTAAAATCCATCAGGGTACACATTCAATCTTATGGCACCATGTCCAGCATGGAGATGTGCTATGAACCTCTAAGCATGGATGGTGGTGGGAAATTAATGCCCCAGAGAATGGGCAGCCTATGGTATTGCCAGTTTTAGTCCAGATGACCTCTCCCTTCGGTTGGCACCACTTACCTCCTATAGCTTTACAAGGTGGATAGTCTATGTTCTTTACAACTCCAACTTTCTTGGATATCCTCTGCGGCTTAAATTATCCTCTCACAGCTTCAAAAACTACCCTTGCAGAGCATTTTTTTTCCAAGGGCCCTGATCCTGCCACACATTGTCTGGTGACTCAGTCATTTCTTGGAAATATTGATAGTGGCATCCATGAGACTATAATATGTGCACTTCACTCTTGTGCCTGATAAGACAGCATCATGTGACAGATAGATCTGTTGCAGACTTTGGTGATGTTGACATCCAAGCTCTCTTGCATCAGCCTTGGAGTACCTGGGTGACTGAGACTGAGTCTTCCAGGTTGATCTCAGTCCTCGGGGGAGGCTTTGCCCTGGAGGAGGTGGGAATAGGGGGTGGGCTGGGGGGGAAGGGGAGGGGGGCAGGAGGGGGGAGAACAAGGGAGTCCGTGGTTGATATGTAGAACTGAATGGTATTGTAAAATAAAATTAAAAAAAAATCTTAGAGAAACAACTTCCTAGGTGGCCCTTTGCGAACAGGGCACCCCAGAAACACTGCCTTCTCAAGAGAGGCTCAGGAGGGTTTATTCTTCCACACCCTTGAGCCTCTAAAATGAGTCCTCCAAATGCCCAGGAGCCCTCAAGACATATTTACTGTCCTGATGCAAAACAATTCACTTATTTTTCATGATCCTAACCTCTTCAGAAATCTTGCCTTTGTTAACCTCAACATTACTAGGGCTTTTCTGCCAAAAGTGCAAATTTTTCAGTGCTTCTGCTCTGCTATTTTCTCCAGGTTACTGCTGGTTAACCTGACAAAAAGCAGCTATCAATAATCATGGTAGAGCATGACTGTCTTAACACCCCCCCCCATTACTTAATCCATCCTCTTAAACACAGAGAAATATGGACAAATTCTTTGCCGAAATGTAACATAAATGTCTTAAGTCCAATTCCCAATGGAGTTTTCATTCCCAGCTGACATTTCATGTCCACAGTCTTAACACCATTCCTGTTAGCATTTTGCTTTTTCTAATTTCCACTAGAGTCACTCATTAAGCTCTGCTTATAGAATTCTAGGGCTTCTCCAGATCACATATCCAAACTCTCTAAAACTCCTTCTGCAAACCAGTTTCAAAGCCCTTAGGTCAGGTTTAGTCACAGCCACTGACTTCTCTGGTCCATTTCCCATGTTTGACAGACTTTTTTTTTTTTTTTGCGCCATAACAAAATGTCTGAGAACTATATCGATAATTATTCACCTTGGCTCAGTTCCAGACATTTCAGGCCATAGTCCTCGGCTTTACAGTTATGGGCCCCACAGTGAGGTGGAACATCGTGGTGGAAACTTATGGCAGGGGCTGTTCAAGTCACACAGGTGGGTAGCATGTGGCAGAGGTCATTCATAATGACATTAGGCAAAAGAGAATATGTCCTTGCACTAGGCATAAGCTTCAAACGTGTATCCCCAGAAATCTACTTCCTCCGACTATACCACCTCCTAAAGTTCTGACTAACATTCCAAACAGCATCACTACTTGGAGGCCAAGCATTCAACAGATGATTCTATCGAGGGTTTGTCATATCCATACCACAATGAGTACATGCTCCATACCATACCTGTGCTGTGGACCAGGTATGTGCTATCTTAGAAAGAACAAAGGTAAACCAGATGAAGTTCCTGACCTTATAAATTTTAGGCTAGCAAAGGTAAAATTTTCTCAGTTGGATTAAATATCTTAAGGAAAGTACTCAGAACTATGAAAGCCAGTAGTGGGTTGACCTAACCTAAGCTGACAAATCAGAGAAGGTTCTTGAGATATGATATGTGAGAAGATAGCTAGGTAAGGAGAGAAAGAGCTTTCTGAAGTACTCAAAATTATGATGGCTTCTGAAGGCCAACAAGCAAGCAGACCATGGGAGCTGTTTGGGTTGCTTTTTCATTGCTGTGATAAAATATCCTGACAAAGGAACTTAAGGCAGAGGGGTTTATTTGGGCTTATAGTTCTAGAGGGACACAGGCCATCATGGCAGGAAAGGCCTGTAGGCAAGAGAGCACAGTGGTGGGAGCAGACACCTAGTGTCACATTGAGTCTTCACTCAGGAAGCAGAGAGTGAAGAAGAAATGAGGCTCCGTCTGCCTCCTGAATGTTCCGCAACCTCCCCTAACAATGCCGCCAGCCAAGGACCAAGGGCTCAAACATTCAAGCCTGAGCCTGTGAGCACATTTCACATGTGAACCACAAGAACTTTAGAGCACTGGCCATGGCCAAGCAAGAAAATAAATAACCATGTCAACAAATTGTGTCCCCTTAGTCTAAGGATAAAGGGAAACAACTAAAAAGTTTGAAGCCAAGCTGTGACTGTTGGCCTTCACAGAATGGAAGAGATAGAGAAGAAAACTGCTTGTGTGGCCCAGCAGAGAAAGGAAAACCAAACTGGAGAGATGCTAAATAATTATTATTGTTACTCCAAACTGGATAAAGTTAGGTGACACTCTGGTTGAAAACTTCCTGATGAAAAAACAGCAGGAGCGCCCCCTTGCTACTCTTGTCACTCACCTCTGTGCTTCAGAGGAGTTCTGTGGACTATCTGAAGGTCAGTCATGTGAGAAGCCTGCAAGCTACTAGATGTCGGGGGGAAATTCTTGTTTAGATTGTTCCAATTAAATATACCATTACTTGGTTACTTCAGAGGATGGCTGTCTATAAGGATGTCAGTGATTATTGCTTACTGAGTTACATATAATTCATTTATTGAGTGTTGAAATATAGGGCATTGAAACCAGGGCCTCATGTATGCTAGGCAAGAGCTCTACCACAGAGCTACAGCTCTAGCTATTTTTATCTTTTTTTTCTTTTTTAACTTTGGGACATTGCCTCACTAGGTTGCCCAGGCAGACAATGAACTAACTCTGTAGTAGTCCAGGCAAGGCTTGCACCTTGCAATCCTCCTGACTCAGCCTCTCAAGCTGCTTGGCCCACAGACCTGTATCATCAGTTCTGTTTGAATTCCTATTAATAAATGCTAAATATTCTTACCAATTCGAGATTCAAATATACTTAATCAACACTCTGGTTAGCATCACCAATGTCTGCTCTGTTTCCTGCCAACACTGTTTCTTCTACTATGGATTGTAGACACCTGTTTGCTCCCTCCACACCCACCTGGGACCAAAAGAACGTGCAGACAACTAGAAGAAAATCATGACCCCTAAAACATCATGTCTTCTATTTTTGTGGCACTTTCTCATCCTCTCATAACCCTTCACTGATTTTGCCTTTTAAAACACCAGTGTTTGTTAGCCCTAACATAGACATAACTTTACAAAGTTTTACCTGTTTGTTTAGCTTCTTCCCCATACACCTACTTTGAAATCATTCCCCACCAAGCAGCCTCCTCCATAGACATTTTCAGAATAAATGGATACACACAGCATTTTTTTGCCTAGACAGAAAATAGATCCCTAAGTAGAAGTAAGGAGATGTATTCACTAAGAATTATCAAAGCCAAGATACATAACTTATACTGTAAAGTTGGTCACTAAATTGAGAAGTAATTTTGCCATAAACAGAAATGACGAATATCTTTTCCAAATGGAAAATTCCCTGATGGAGCAGCTATAAAAACTACATTACTATTGTTACATATTCATGTGACTAGAAATGGATCAATAAATAGACATGTAAGATGACATATATTCTCTACATATGGACACCATATGTCTCAGGTTTTCTGGGAAAGAAATATTATGTCCTGTGTACCCATATGTATAGTCATCCTGGCTTAACCATGTGTCCCAAATTTTAGCTGAGAAAATATGGCCACTACAACTTATATAAACAGTTATGGCAAAATTCAACCAGTGTCCCCAGGAGTGTGTACGTATGTGGTTTCAACAGTTTGTTGAGAGAAAGTATAGGACAATACTTTACATGGGGTCTCATAATTAGCACATGATAATAGAAGACACACAATATGCTTATAAACTTTGCAACAATAAGTCTGCAGGAAAGAAGCAATTAGAAACACACCTAACCATTTATAGGTAATGAAAAGAATTCTGTAGGAAGCATTTTCAAATACATCTGCAATAGAAGCAACTCTCACCCTGGCATTGTGGAACTGGCAGTTAAAGAACAGAAGCCGCCAGAGCAGAATAAACGAAGCTAATGAAAACCTTAAAGGCTGAGTGCAGAGCAATCACAGGCACAGCCAGGGTGGAGCCACTGGGATAAGCATAGCACACAGACTAGCAGTGATCTGTTCAGTGGTCAGAAGTGACCCTAGCCAAATCAGATTGGCATTTCCCAACCACACCTGTTATGGTTCGAATCTGAAATCACTTGGTCCTCAGTTGGAGGCACTGTCGGAGGAGGTTGTGAAACCCTTAGGTAGTGGACCCTAGCTGTCAGTTGAATCACTGGTGGCAGACCATGAAGCTCACAGCCCAGCCTGGATCTGGTCCTTTTTTCTACTTCCAAATGTGAGAAGTTGTTCACTGACACAGACTGAGCAACCCCCGATATCATGTCTTCCCTGTCATGAGGGACTGTAGCCTCTGAGACCACGAGCCAACATATTTCCTGTGTTAAGTAGCTTCTGCGTGGTATTTTGTTACAGGGATGACAAAGGGAACTAATACCTAAGATGAGAGTTTCCCTGTTGACACCAGGATCATGCTCTAAGTGTGTTGTGGTTTATTTGATGACAAGAACATTTATTTCTGAATTAATCATTTGGTGAAGTATAGACAATACATTTGAGTTAGTATCTTTGTAAGATAACAGGTAAGAATTCATTCCCTGTAATCCACCTCTGACTTCAAGACCCTGCTTTGCCAACCACGCCTTATAAGATTATCTCTTTAAAGGCTGGTGTTCTTGACTAGAAAATGGAAACTATTGAGAGCAGCTTCCCATGTAGTAAAGAACTGAAGCTGACATGCAGACAGCCTCAGCCCAGAATTGCTGATAACCTGGGAAATGCATCTGTCTGTGTCCAGAAATACTCTAGTCAGCTGGCCAGTGTGATTGGGAAGGAGTGTGGAGTCATGGGTATCTAGTTAGCCTCTGAGGGACTAGGAAAAAAGGTCAATCAGAACTCTGGACAGTGAGGTGTGGCCAGCTCTCCTGATTGGCTGTGCTCTGCACATTGTCACACAGCATTGCTGAAAGGAATAAATTCTCTACTCAAGTCCACTAACAGATCCAACTGGGAACTCTCAAGAGAATTTGCCCAAGATGCCTCTTGTCTAGCTGCTTGTTGGATAGCTATTTTCTCCAGACAGAACCATACCCTCCTGAGGGAGTCTCATGAAACCAACAAGACACTTAATAGGCTTAGGAAGATAGTAAAACTTGCTTAGCCACCCCTGAGGTTACATATGAAGTAAGCAAATGTTGAGAGAGAAAAGACCAGTGGAGCTGCCTAAATGTTGTACAAAAAACTGTGGAGATGGAACTTTCTAAGTCATTGCCCATGCTGGAGTGGGACAATTCAGTGATTTGGTGGCCCTTCTTCTATGTAATCCCAATAAACTCATAGAGTAAATATACATCTGTTCATATCTCCTTGGAAATGTCTTTTAACTCTTTGGATGCAATGAACTTAAGAGCTATGTGTGAGTAACAACTATTAATGAGATGCTGAGGCCTCCTAGAAAATCATAGAAGCTGAAGGTTGTCTTAAGGACCCACAGATCTACTGATAATGTCAGACTGAAAGTGGTCTTTGTGGCCACTTAACTTTATACTACCCTATTTCATTATTATGAAGGTAAAGCAAAACAACCCAAATAAAGTGCTCAGTCCATAGTCTGCTGCCCAGTGGACACTTAGAGTGCTTCTGATACACTGCTGCTGCAGTACTGACTTATAAAGTGCGTGTGTGTGTGTGTGTGTGTGTGTGTGTGTGTGTGTGTGTGTGTGTTATGTAACATTAGCTTAAGAATTAGGCCCAAATAGCACCCCAGAATGTCCTCCAACCTAAAGATACAGACTTCTGAGCCATAGAGACCTCTTTGGGGCACCGTAGAGAATGGAGGCTCAATGTAAACTTGACTATGTCAAACATGAATTTTAGATACTGCATTTCCCAAAATAGTTTCCTTAAGGGAAAGCATCCTGTTACAGTTTGAATCTGAAATATCTCCTCACAGGCTTGAACATCAAGCCATCAGCTGGAGGTACTGTTTGAGGGAGGCTGTTTGGCCTGCCAACACAGTTTACCAGGAACCCCCAGTGCAGCATAGATGAAACACAGGACAAAGACTTTAAAGTCGACTTTATGACTATGATAGAGGTCCTTAAAGAGAACATGAACAAATCTCTTAAAGAAATCTCTGAAGACACAAATAAACAATATAAGGAAATGAACCCCACCCCAACCCCCAAAATAGCTCAAGACTTGAAAGAAGAAATAGAAATAATAAAGAAAACCCAACTATGGGAAATCTGGAAATTAAAATTTTAGGAACTAGAACAGGAACCTCAGAGGCAAGCATTACTAACAAACTACAAGAGATGAAAGAGAGAATCTCAAGCATTGGAGATACAATAAAAGAACTGGATACACCTCAGTCAAAGAAAATGTTAAATCTAAATAAAATCCTGGCAAAACCATCCAGGAAATCTGGGACACCATAAGCTGACCAAAAGACCAAAAAGAATAATGAGAATAAAGAAAGAAGAAGAAACTCAGGTCAAATATACAGAAAAATATCTTCACAAAATCATAGAAAAAATCCCTAACCTAAAGAAGGAGATGCTAAACAAGGTATATGTAGCATATACAGAAGACCAAAAACACTGGACCAGAAAAGAAAGTCCACTCAGCACATAATAATCAAAACACCAAACATGCAAAACAAAGAAATTATATTAAAAGCTGCAAGGAAAAAAGACCAAGTAACATATAAAGGTAGACCAAGACTCTAAAAGACAAAAGGGCCTAGATAGATGTTCTACAGCCTCTTAAAGAACACAGATGCTATCCCAGACTGTTATACCCAGCAAAACTCTCCATCACAACATGGAGAAAATAAGATATTTCATGATAAAAACCAAATTTAAGCAATATTTATCTACAAACTATACAATACGTATTAGAAGGAAAAGTCCACCTAAAGGGGTTAACCACACCAAGGAAAACAGAATGAAAAATCATTTCAGACCACTAATCAAAAGAGGGGAGCAGTTTTGGCTTCTTTGTCAAAAATTATATGTTCATAGGTGTGCGGATTAATGTCAGGGTCTTCAATTCGATTCCATTGGTCCACAAGTCGGTTTTTATGTCAGTACCAAGCTGTTTTTATTACTGTAGCTCTAGAGTAGAGCTTGAAGTCAGGGATCGTGATGCCTCCAGAGGTTGTTTTATTGTACAGGATTCTTTTGGCTATCCTGGGTTTTTTGTTTTTCCATATGAAGTTGAGTATTATTCTTTCCAGGTCTGTGAAGAATTGTGTTGGGATTTTGATGGGGATTGCATTGAATCTGTAGGTTGGTTTTGGTAAGATTGCCATTTTTACTATGTTAATCCTGCCTATCCATGAGCATGGGAGATCTTTCCATTTTCTGACATCTTCTTCAATTTCTTTTTTCAGGGACTTGAAGCTCTTGTCATATAGGTCCTTCACTTGCTTAGTTAATGTTACCCCAAGGTATTTTATATCATTTGTGGCTATTGTAAAGGGTGATGTATCTCTGATTTCCTTCTCAGTCTGTTTGTCAATTGTATATAAAAATCAGGAGGGCTACTGATTTTTTTGAGTTGATCTTGTATCCTGCTATGTTGCTGAAGGTGTTTATAAGCTGTATCAGTTCCTTGGTTGAATCTTTGGGGTCACTCAAGTATACTATCATGTCATCTGCAAATAGGGAAATATACCCAAGGAATGCTCAATCATACCACAAGGGCACTTGCTCAGCTATGTTCATATCAGCCTTGTTTGTAATAGCCAGAACCTGGAAACAACCTAGATGCCCTTCAACTGAAGAATGGATAAATAAAATGTGGTACATATACACAATGGAATACTACTCAGCAGAGAAAAACAATGATATCATGAGGTTTGCAGGCAAATGGGTGTATCTATAAAAAATCATCCTGAGTGAGGTAATCCAGACTCAGAAAGACAAACATGATATGTACTCACTCATAGGAGGATACTAGATGTAAAACAAATATGACTAGACTGCTACTCACAACTCCAGGGAGGCTACCTATAAAACAGGACCCTAAGAAAGACACAGGGATCACCCAATGACAGAGAAATGGATGAGATCTACATGAACAACCTGGACATGAGTGGGGGTAATGAAGGGTAAGTTTCGAGGGAAAGAGAGCTTAGGGGAGCAGGAGATCCCAGGTAGATCAAGAACAGAGAGGGAGAACAAGGAACAAGAGACCATGATAAATGAAGACCACATGAGAATAGGAAGAAGCAAAGTGCTAGAGAGGTCCCCAGAAATCCACAAAGATACCTCCACAATAGACTACTGGCAATGGGTGAGAAAAGGCCCAAAGTGACCTACTCTGGTGATAGGATGGCCAAATACCCTAATTGTCATGCTAGAAATCTCATCCAATGACTGAGGGAACCGGATGCAGAGATCCACGGCCAGGCCCCAGGTGCAGCTCCAGGAGTCCAATTGTCAAGAAAGAGGAGGGTTTGTGTGAGCGAGAATTGTTGAGACCAAGATTGGAAAAAGCACAAGGACAAATAGCCAAACGAATGGAAACACATGAACTATGAACCAATAGCTGAGGAGCCCCCAACTGGATCAGGCCCTCTGGATAAGTGAGGCAGTTGATTAGCTTGATCTGTTTGTGAGGCATCCATGCAGTGGGACCGAGACCTGCCCTCAGTGCATGAGCTGGCTGTTTGGAACCTGGGGCTTATACAGGGACACTTAGCTCAGCCTGGGAGAAGGGGACTGGACCTGCCTGAACTGAATCTACCAGGTTGAACTCAATTCCCAGGAGAGTCTTTGCCCTGGAGGAGATGGGAATCGGGGGTGGGCTGGAGGGAAGACGAGGGGGGGGGGGAATTCGTGGCTGATATGTAAAATTAAATTAAAATATAAAATAAAATAAAATTAATCCATCTATCTTTTGCCTCTGGGCTTTTCATTTTCTATGCCTGTATACTTTTCTTTGTTTCTTCTTACTCCTTGACTTGCTGTACATGGGTGGCTGGCCCCTGGAGTCCTCATCCTTCTATAGCTCCTAGATCTCTCCTCCCAGATTTTTCCTTCTACATATCCTCTCTGCCTGCCAGCCCCATCTGTCCTTTCTCCTGCCTCACTATTGACTGTTCAGCTCTTCATTAGATCATCAGATGTTTTAGACAGGCACAGTATCACCACTTCACAGGTTAAACAAATGCAACATAAACAAGAGTAACACACCTTAAAATAATATTCTACAACAGTAACCAACAGCTTTCTAATTAGACTTAAAACCCATTCAACAAGGGGAAAATCATTCCTGATACAGAAAATCTAGAAAGCTACCCAGGGATAGTAAAGTTATGGATCTTGGAGAAGAATCTGTAACCACCACATTACTAAACCAGCATAATACTTAACTTCATTCTAAATATTTTTTCTTGGTTTTTCAAGACAGAGTTTCTCAGTGTAACAGCCCTGGATGTCCTGGACTTGCTTTGTGGACCAGGCTCGCCTTGAACTCACAGAGGTCCCTCTGCCTTTGCCTCCAGGGTGCTGGGATTAAAGGTGTCCCCCACCATGCCCCACATAATCAGTGTGGTTCTCACCCTTCATCAAGGAAACTTATCTGTGCAACAGATGGAGTTTGTTACAGAAAACAATTGATCAAAATGCAGAGTTGCAGAGCCCATTCTGAACATCAACGATGCACCTGAGGTCAGAGATCATTGTTGAAAGAGAAGGTGAAGGTATTGCAGGAGTCAGAGGAATAGGAAGCTTGTTGTGAAACTGTCTCCTAGAAATGTCAGAGAAGCTACACCCATGAAGTGTAATCAGTATAGCTGCTTAAACATGACACAAACAAGAAGATACCAGTAGAGCCGTGCTAACATGGAATGGGGAAAGCCCTTGGGGCTTTAACTCTAGACAAAGGACTATAGGCAACTAAGGAAAGCCAGGAGTGGGAGAAAGAATCTTCCCCAGCAAAGAGCATACCAGTTGGTAATCCAGTGCAAATGGTCAGCCCTGATAATATGTACATATAAGTAACATTATAAGGACTTGGTAGGTTGTACTTATATATTTAAATATATTTGTATTATATATTTATATACCTATATGTATAACAATAATTCAAGAAACGATGCATTTGAAAGAGAGTGGGGAGGGTTACGTAAGAGAGGAAAGGGAAGGGAGTAATGATACAATTAAATTATAGTCTCAAAAAACAAAAAGGTAATAAAAAAGAATTATACAATAAGACCTGAGAAGCAGGTTGTAGAAAGCAGCACAGGACCTTGACCCTCAGATCGGCATCCCTTGATGGCCTCATACAAACACTGAGATGTGCACCCGAGTGTTATAGGTGTAAGTTGTTACTCAAGAATGTAAAGTCCTAGGAGGATACAAATCATTATGTATGATGTGCTATATAATACATAACTAGGAAGAGGCCTGCAGAACACCACATGCATTATAGCAACTTGGGTTTAAATTCAAGGAGGTAAATGTTATCATCCATTTCTAATGCAGAGTTGGCCAAGAATGAGAACCCTGAAGAATTGTGACCAGAGGGACTAGTAGTGAGCCCCAAAATTCTTTCCCTAAGACAACATCCCTCCATGATGTAAGATATACATACAGTAGTGAGAGAACTGTCTTTCAGGGAAGAGCCAGGTGCCAGACTCCCGGCACAGTGCTGAGAGCAATTGGAACAGGTATAAATGGGAGTCATTAAGACGGCAGCCTGAAAGATCTAGCCGCAGCCAAATGAAAGACGAGATAAAAGTTTATTGAGATTATTAAACTTCATGGCGAGGATGGCAGCTGGAGGGTGATTGAGCTTATAACAAGGGAAAGTGGGGGGTCCAGGGGGGACAGTGTCATCGTCCTTTCCAGGGCTGGGATATGGAGAAATGGTAGTTATTAGAGAAGCATGTGGTATCGTGGGGCACCACTTGCCTTAAAACAACTGTCCTTGGTCAGTGTTAGACTAAACATTCCACTAACTTTGTGAGAGTCTACTGCAAACAAAGCCTGTTGGGTAAAGCTATTGATACAGGACAGAGATTAGGTGTTCGAACTCCTGCTGTAATCATAGTTAAACTAGAAATTCCTACCAACTAATAATTTCTACAGAATACACCACCATGGCTAGTCCTACTACTGGTCAATGGAAGTGTGTTCTTCGCTGCATTACCACAGTCATGTGAAGTTGCAATCACAGAAGGCCCTGGAAACCAGAGAATAAGATATGCTCAGTTTGAAAACTTAGAACTGGGCTTAGCCAAGTCACCAGGGGAGGGGTAAATATGCAGTTCATAGCTTTCTTGACTCCTTTAATGTGTGTATCAGTGAGGTGTTCAAGCAAGGGCAGGCATTAGTGTATGCCTAGTGGCCTAAGATGATGTAGTTGCCTCCTTATTAAAAACTGCCCTGTACACTTCTCTGCAAGCTCTGAGCAACTGTTGCCCAGGAGAAGTTCTAGTGTGTCACACACAGCCCCTCTTCCCACAGCAGAGGCACGGCAGGTGCTCTGGGAGGAAGCAAGGTGTGTGTTAGTCTGAACTCACTTCAACTCCCTGTTCTGCCTCTAGGGACGTATCCAACCTCAGTACATCGACCTTAGGTTCTCAGGGGAGTTGTCATAAACCAGTCAGTCTCTTTAGACTTGTCTGGAAGATAGCCTAAAGTAATGTTAGGAGTCACTCTTCACGAAGCTGTGCTGTTAAGTGACAACCTGGGGCAGAAGCTGCTTTAGGCAATAGAGCCATGGCAAGAAAGGAGTTAATTTGGAACCTTAGCTTCCTTGGACCACTGTGTCTGTGTCTAAGGTATTGGGAAGATGGAAGCTTTAAGGCTTACTTCTCCATCCTTGCTTTCTTTCCCCAAGGAAGATCTGTGCAAGTCATATAACAAACAAGTTAGGAAACAAGGACCAAGAACTGCTCGCCCCTGAGCTCCTGACATCCACACGGTGCCTTCAATAAGGCGCAGGCCTGCAGATGAAAGTCACTGAAGTGTGAGAGCTCAGAGCCCTGTAGGAGGTCCTGGATGAAGACAGGGTCCCAATTCCATGGATCTTCCAAACACTGATACTTTAATCCATCTGCCTGAGAGGAATTGATAAGTAATCATGACAGTTAATCTTCATCATCAACTTGACTATATTTAATAATCTAGGAGACATACTCCTAGGCCTTCTACAGTAGTGTTTTCAAAGGGATTTCACCAAGGAAGGAAGAGCCATCCTTAATTTAGACAGCACCACACCATAGGCTTTCATCCAAGACCAAATAAAAATGAATAAAAGAACAGCTGGGTATTAATAGTGCCCTCTCTCCCTCCCCTCTTCCTCTTTTCCCCCTCCCTCCTCTCTCTCTCTCTCTCTCTCTCTCTCTCCCTCCCTCCCTCCCTCCCTCTTTCCCTCGCTCCCTCTCTTTTTTTCTCTCTCTGCTTCCTGACAATGAACGAAATGTGACAAACTGACTTTTGCCTGTTGTACACTTTCTCAGAAATGGTGTTCTGTGTCTTCTTCAACTGTAAGCTCAACGCTGTGTCCTTAAAATGCCTCTTTCGGGTGTCTTGAAAAGAGAAAAGCAACTAATACAGTGACTGTGCCCAAAACCAAGGCAAGGTGTTTGCCTTCACAAAGTTTACCTTCCATGGAGTCTGGGTGTGCATATCTCTGAGAGGACAGTTTTGCCTGACACATTGGCCTTGTAGATCCTTGTGTAAGTGGTGAGCCTGTTACCCAATGTTTCTAGGCTTATGGTATCCACACCACCTCCTTACGCTGTCACTGCAGAAATGGGATAAACCTACTGTCACTCTGCTGCCCTCCTCAGAGGAGGAGAGGAGGGCAGAGCTGCCTCCTTAGCCTTTATAAGTGATCTCACATTTTGGGAAGAAGAGATGGCAGTTAATCAAAATACAAGCCCTGCATCATTAGTCTTTATCTACTTGATTATTGAGCATAAGCTGGCTTCATAACACACAGGGATTTAACCTCAGTATCCTAATTAGCATTTGTGAATGAGTCCTGCATGGTTAATTCACTAGATAAAATATTTACTCCTTGAGAGATTCTCTTGTTACTTTAATTGTCACAGTGTATAAATTATGTTATTGCAGATTTATTGGAAAACCATTCATAGTTTTCCAGGCTAAGCCAAAGTAATCACCATCAAGCTACTTTGTGGCCCTATAGTTCAGCAACAAAGTAGTTATTTTGTGCACCATTTAACACTCATGATCACGCCAGCCCCAATTGTCTCATATTTCATGATCATCAAGTGGAACCCAAAGCATGAAAAATAATCTGTATTTAGCTTTAAAATTCCATGTTTATGACTGATGACTCATAAATTCTAAATTTTGAATGAAATTCTGAATTTAAAAGACCTGAATCAGGAGAGACATTACATAGATGATCTTAAAGGAGACAATAAGCCACTGGACAAGAAATGCCAGGTAGCAGCTTTCCTTGTTCCATCAAAATCTGTCCTATCACATCCCATAAGTTGTAAAGGATGGCTCACAAATTTGAAGAAGCTAGGCTTGGAAGTCAGAAAGATGTGGCCAGGAAAATGCCAGCCCAAGGGGACCACAGGCATGCCTGTCACTTTCAATAGTGACAAAGAACTTGGTCTCCCATCTACAAGATAAGAGGGCTGGCTGTGCAGGTAACTGGGGAAGGCCTCCTTCACTGTCATTCTGGCTACTGTTGTCCTGCACAGATCACAGAAGGATATCTCTTAGCCTGGTCCTTTACAGAGTTGATTGCACCATCTTGGACACGGAGGATCATGTGTTTATCACATCCCTCATTTTCCCCCCCTAACCTTCTTATACCGATGACCAGTCTATTAAGCATGTTTTGAGAGTTGGAGAAGGAGGACTTTAGCATCCCCTGATGAATGACATTATAAATGTTTTAATGTATTTGCTGATATTTGTGCTCTTGACTTTCTCTCTCTCTCTCTCATGTCCTTCATTTTTGAGTCCTGCATTCACAAATCTGCGTGCTTTCTATTCGAGCCATCTCCCCAACTTAGTTATGATCACACCAGCCCCAATTGTCTCATATTTCATGATCATCAAGTGGAACCCTTTGAGTCTCTAAATTTGAATCCTGTTCATTTTCCCATTGGAAAATTTTCCAGGCAAAACATCTGACTAATCCTATTTCTCTAGGTCTCTTGTTCTTTTCAACTACAAACAACTCTTTGTTTGACCCAGTTCTAGAATGACTTTCTACCTTCTTTCAGTACTCTGTTATTAAGAAATAAACTTCATTTTAACCTTACCGAGTGTGTCTTCAGAGAAACAGTAGGAGAATTCACTGGGCATATATTCCACTTGGGAAAACATTTATGAATGGCTTCTAAATTTCTCAAAATAAGCTAGGTTCTGTATTGGTAACAAAAAAAAAAAACTCAGAAATTTAAGAGAAGTGAATTTTCTTACACAGCATCAGGAACCTCAGGGAATCCCTCCCTGTGGCTACTTATGGTTGCAGGCTGGATTTATCTCAATATGTAGTCTTGGGATTGTTCCAGCAAGGAAATCAAAAGTACTTGAAAACTCACACATACTCACTCTAAAGTCCAAAGTTCCCAAGACACGTCCATCGATTCTCATTTGCTAGAACTAGTCACATGGTCCCACTATCCTGAAGAGAACTAGAAAGCAGTTTTCTGGAAACAGAGTCAACAGAGTAAAGCAGAACCTTATGAGCAGCTACCCCTGCCAATGTCATGGCCAAGAAGGTGCAGTCTTGCCCCTGGAGGACAAGTCCTCAATTTTCTCAATGTCTGATTTTGTGAGCTATGACTTTCTGAATAATCAAGGAAGCTCAGCCAAGTCAAGATTACACAGAGACCACCAATGGCTGGGAATGGCAGGGAAACACTAGTGTGGCTGAAGAGTTAGCCCAGAGGAAATTAGGTCAGTGGGTTGTGTCAGAGCCAGGAGCACAAGACTCCCCAACATCCACCCTGCTTCTCTGAGAGTGAAGCAAAGCATATTCTAATCTGAGCATTAGAACTTGGAGGTGTCTCTCTCTCTCTCTCTCTCTCTCTCTCTCTCTCTCTCTCTCTCTCTCTCTCTTTCTCTCTCCTCTCTTTCCTACTGGCTCTACACTACTAATTTATCCACTTTAATTCCTGAATAACCTTGTCTTTAATGCCATTAATGAATGTGAGTAGATTCTTGCATGTTGCATGTCCCCTGAGGTGCTGGAAAGTGAAGGGATGCATAGGCGGTGTTTTCGGGGCGGGGGCGGTGGGGGGGGGAATCTGTTGTTTCACCTTTTGAAATACAACCAGCCTATTACACTAGTCCAAAAATGCTGTCTTCTGGCTCATGCAGCCATGCTGGCAACTGACTGTGGCTCCAATAGCAATTAGGATTGCCTGTAGAACCAAATAAAACCAAATTTTATTCTCAAACAAATAAGTAACCACTAGAAAGCAATTATACTGTTGTAGATTTCAAGCTTAGTACATTTATCCTTGGTCTAGCAGCATACCAACACTATAGGTATGATGTATGAAATATCCTAGAGGAAGAATGACGACCATACAAAGGTCATCCCTGTCCTTGGGGGTCTCTGCATCCCTGATTTTAGCAACTTAATGATTTTTCTATTCATTAATGAGTTGAAATAGCTATAAATTCACATTCATCTATCTTACTAACCAGTATCCATCTCCATTTGTGTCCTGATGTATTAAAATTATAATTAATCTCTCTAGTATTGATTCTTAGACTTTGTCCTGAGCAAGGGCATCATTTTCTACCAAGACAGAGATAGTTTTCTTGCTATCAAAATATTCCTCCCTATTTTCCCCTGTGGACCCATTCTTTAAGTCCAAGGTCACTCCTCAGACAAGCCCTAAGCTTACTCTGACAGCATTGATTTGATTAATTAATTTACTGGTCATGTTTTTATGTGATTATATCTCACTGTGGTTATTGGAATATTGAGTTCATGATGGTAAAATATGAAAAAACTCCATCCAAGGAATCTAGCGACCTGTTTTATTAAGAACATTGTTCACAATGTGGTGCCCATTGATTAACTAGAGGAACTGAGAGCCACTATGAATTGTGTGTGGTCTTTGGTGGCAACAGGATAGAGCCTGGGAGTGCAGAGTTAATCTCAGTTCTGCATCTTACCAGCAGTATACCCTTGGGCATCTCCCCTCCTTCAGCCTCCACTTTCAAAACTATGAAAAGAAAATAACAATGTTTGTGTCAAGGGTGGTCTGACAGATCACACAGGCACTGTGCTGGGCAAATTTTACACCATTGTGACAAAATGTCCAACATGGATAATTAAAAGGGGGAAAAATTAATTTTGACTCATTTTACAAGTTTCAGTCAACTCTAGTGGGGGAGGCCATGGCACAGTGAGACACATAGGAATCAGACTGGAGAAGTCACAGGAATGGGACAATTTCCCAAAGACATGCCCTTTGTTGACTCACTTTCTCAAAGCAGGCCCTTCCTTCCACACTGCCACTACCCCTCAATACTCTGGTCAGATTTTTGCTCTATCAATGGACTAATCATTTGTGAGATCACAGTCCTCATATTCTAAATGTCTGCAGGAACATCCTCACAGACACCCTCAGAGGTGACAATCAAGTGGACAGTCAAGATTAATAATTGCAGACACCCACATGTTCCTAAATGCTACTGGGCAGCTACTTAATATGTATGCTCTCTAGATTTCTTACTGGAAAAAAATCTCAATTCTGTTCAATATAACAAGATATTCTGCTTAAGATACCTTCAGGTGAATGGCTTTAGTCAGTAAGTCAGAGATTTGTTAAAAAGAAAAAAAATTCTCAACTTTGCTTCCATTTCATGTGATGGATCGTGCTGTGGATATCGCTCTGTATGCTGTGAATGTGTTGCTCTGATTAGTTAATAAATAAAACGCTGATTGGCCAGTAGCCAGGCAGGAAGTATAGGTGGGACAAAGAGAGAAGAGAATTCTGGGAACAGGGAGGTTGAGTCAGGAGTTGCCAGCTAGTCACAGAGAAAGCAAAATGTAAAAGTACCAGTAAGCCACAAGCCACAAGGCAACTTATAGATTAATAAAAATGGGTTAATTTAAGATATAAGAACTAGATAACAAGAAGCCTGCCACGGTCATACAGTTCTAATTAATATAAGCCTCTGTGTGTTTATTTGGGTCTGAGCAGCTGTGGGCCCAAATGGGACTGGAGAAAACTCTAGCTACAGGATCCTTCTCTTTTCTTCTTCCTTCTCTCATAACACTTCCTTCCTCCTCCTCCTCCTCCTCCTCCTCCTCCTCTTCCTTCTCCTCCTCCCGGCCCCACCTCTGTTACCTTCTTTCCTACTCTTTCACCTTCCTTTTCATCTACTTCATTTTCCTGACTGGAATCTGATCCCAAGAGGGAAATTATCAATGTAACAAACATTATTGGGAGCTTACAATGTTCCAAGCACTGTCCTCAATATCACAGGGAACAGAAGAACAAATGTAGAACTTATATTCTAGTGGGAGTAAGTAACAATTAACAAATTTAAGAGGTAAATTACCTAGTATGTCGGATCTGATAAATTCTGGGGATGGAAGAAGATGGGGAATAAAAGTTCAGCAGTTGTAAGGATGGCATCCATTATAAATAGTGGTAATGATGGATCACAGGAGGTGATTTTAGGACAATGTTGTACAGAAATGAGAAAGGAACCCTATCAGTAATCCAAAGGGAAACATAGGCAGAGCAGCAGCCAGTGCCCAGTGGTGGGAGAAGGGCTGGCTAGGATTAGTTTGAGCACAGCACCATATAAATCAGGAATAGCAAATACACACCTAGAATTCCAGTACCAGGGAGTGACAGACACGGGGTTTAGGAGTTAAAGGCCTTCCTTACCAAACAGAAAGAGAAAATAATAAGTAAATGAATAAGCATTCTAGATACTAAAAACTGAATTAGACTTTATGGAGGAATGAATAAAAACAGAACTGTTTTTCAAATTCCCAGGCAATGATGATAGGATCTGGGCCTGGGAGGCAGTGGTATTTCTGAACATAAGTCTGGAATCTCACGTCATGGAAAAGCCAATGTTTAAGAATAAATGTTGTATTTGGGGAGGGGGGCTGCTGGCTCTTCAGCTGGGGTCCAGCTGTCTCTGATCCCGGGGACAGGGGGTGGGTAGATGCAGAGTCAATGACACAGACTCCAGGAAGTTTACAAGCAATCTCTCATTTATTGAACAAAGAGCTGAGGTTTATATGTGTGGATTTTCGGTGGGCTTTGCTCCTGACTGCTGTGGTGCTTCTTGGTTGGCTCCAGGCTGCACGTCATCACCTTCCAGTTTGGAGTTTATGGATCAGGCTTGCTCTGGCCAGAGTGCTCTACTATGTCACAGCTCTTCGTTTGCTTAAGGCCTGGCTTTGGACTTACCTGCCTCGGGGGGGGGGGGGGGGTGTCTTAGGATTTCTATTGCTGTGAAGAGACACCATGACCATGGCAACTCTTATAAAGAAAACATTTAATTGGGGTGACTTACACTTCAGAGGTTCAGTTCATTACCATCATGGCAGTGAGTGTGGCATGTGCAGGCAGACATGGTGCTAGAGCTAAGAGTGCTACATGCTGACCAGAAGGCAATGGGAAGTGGACTGTCACACTGACTGAAGCTTGAGAAAAGAGACCTCAAAGCCCACCTCCACAGTGACACCCTTCCTTCAACAAGACCACACCTACTCCAACAAGGCCACGCCTCCTAATAGTGCCACTCCCTTTGGGGGCCATTTTCTTTCAAACTATCAGGGGGAAAGATCAGAACTAACCAGTGACCAGGAAATGGAGATGCTGGTACTTTGCTTGCCAATCATCTTATCAACTACAAGGAGTTAAGGAATTGTAGCTATATGATAAAAGCAATGAAAGACATAGACCAGTCAGCAAAATGATTGCAGTGCAAGCATGAGACCTGAGTTTGATCACCAGCACTAACATAAAAAAGCTAGGCAAAGCACCACATGCTTATAATCCCAGTTCTGGGGAGGCACAGAAAAATCGATTTGCAGGACTTACTAGCCAGCCAATATAGCTTCATGATGAATTTCAGACCAGATGGAAAGTTATTCTGGCTGTCTGAAGCAAAGGTACCACAAAGTCACACTGCACAACAAACATCACACAAGAGATTTATTGGGAGGGGAAAATCCAGGAGGATGGCTGCCTCTGCTCAGACAAGAAGCAGCAGAGAACTGAGCAAATGACAGAGTTTATATAGGATTTCTTGGGGATGGAGGAGCTTTCCAGAGTAGAGATTTCCAGGGTGGGCATTGGTGAGTTTCAAACCCAGAGCTTAGGCATTTTACTCTGTAGGGTGGGCACTGGGTCTGGCTGTCAGAGTAGTTAGAGTGTTCTATAGGTAGAAGCTGGAAGTCAGATATCCTCAGGGGAGGTGCCTGGCATCTCCCTGGTGCATCAAGGGGGGTTACATAATCTCTAACTATGTTTTCAATATTTATCCTTATATTCACAGATAAATGTAGTTCTCACCCCTCACCAAGGAAACTTCTCTTTCCAGTAGATGGAGACCATTACAGAAAACTGCAAATGATCAAAATGTAGATTTGTGGAGTCCAGTCCCAACTGATACATCTATAATACTCCTGCACCCAATGCTCAGAGATCATTATGGAAGAAGGATGGAGGTTTTGTAAGAGCCAGAAGAACAGTGAGTTTACTGTGAAAGTATGTCTCCTAAAAATAAATGTCAGACAAACTACAACTATGAGGTCCCCCAAACACGGCTGCCTAAACATGACCTGAACAAGGACTACACCAGTAGACATGCTAACAGAAAAGGGAGAAAATTCATGAGACCTCAACCCCACACAAAGAGCTATAGGCAACCAAGGAAGGCTGAGAGTGGGAGAAATAGTCTTCCCCAGGGAAGAGCACATCAATTGGTTATCCAATACCAAATGGTCAGCCCAAAAGACATATACAAACAAGTAAATTATATGCAATGAGCAGACTGTATTTATCTACTTAGGTAGGTAGATAGATATGTGTGTAATAACAATTAAAGAAAGAGGCCATACATTTGAAAGAAAGCAAGGAAGTACATGAGATGATTTGGAGGGAGGAAAGAAAAGGAGGATGTTATATAATTATATTATAATCTCAAAAAATAGCTTAACATATATACACTAAGTTATTAAATAAAAATATCAGATTGTAATGCTAAATTCCAGAGATAAACATTTTGAAAAACACTTTATATACTTCTAGAAGTACATACTTTTTATATGTAGAATTATTTTCAAAAAATATATATGCGTCAATATAATTGTGATTGTATTGAATGAAATAAATGTGCACAACACATGAGGAAGGGAAGCCATGACTGTCACACACACAAAGAACAGATGAATAATAACAAAGGAGAAAGCCTAATGAGAGAAGAGATACCATGTTCTTCCTGAGAATGGCCCGAGATCTTCCAAGAACTTAGTGTGACTTCTGTTGATTCCAGTCGCAGAAGTCATTGGTGTCTTCTGCATTGAACAAGGAAAAACAATGGATAGGCAAGTCTTTGTCATGTTTCCTTTTTATTGTAATTTGATAAACTATTTCTCAAGTAATCAACATGTCTAATACCAACTGGAGCCAATCTGACCCAAAGGTTGGGTAGCAAAGGAGGCAAACACATTACAACGTCAGTGATGCTAAGCATTTCCACCTCAGTACTCAACAGACATCTGTAAGCCAAAGTGAAAAGTCAGTGTTTTCAGAAAGAAAAAGTGACCTTTGGGTCCTGGAAAAGTACCTCAGGCAACTGTTATCATCATAACCCACAGGGCAGAGCTATTATTTATGACAAGGCTACAGGAAGACAAATTACATGCCAGTCAGCTGTGTGACCTCAAAATTAG
>CABHPQ010144985.1:0-28253 GCA_902168405.1 Peromyscus aztecus
ATATATATATATATATATATATCAACAAAAAATAAACACAAAATAATCTTCAGTTATTAAATAGACCAACTCAACATGTAAATGTCCAATAGGCAATTTCTAAAAGGTTCCACATCCTTGGCAATCAGGAAAATACAAACAGAAACTGCTTTGAGAGTCCATCTCACTCTCATCAGAATGACTAGTTCCTATGTCATCAAGAACATAAAGACAGCAAACTGGTGAGGATATGGGGAAAGAAGATCTTTTATGCACTGCTGATAGGAATGTAAACTGGCGCACCCACTATGGAACTCAATATAAAGATTCTTCGAAAAGGAATCTAAAACTAGAACTACCATATGACCCAGCTATCTACCTCCTGGGTATATTCCCTCCAAAGCACTAAGTTGATATACCCTAAAGATACTTGTACGTCCTCATTTATTGCTGCACTACTCACACTAAGAAATAAAATCAGTCTGTATGTCCTGTATTAGATTAATGGATTATTAGAATGCGGTACATTTGCAGAGCAGAATTTTATTTCACTGTAAGAATAAATAGAAATAGAGGAATAGACACAACTAAAGATCATTAGGCTAAGCAAAATATGTCAAACTCAAAAAGAAAATCACCATGTGTTTCACCCAAATGTAGAACCTAGATTTGAATTTGTATGTGTGCGTGTTGGAGGGGGAGCGGGTGTAGTCATGAGACTCCAAAGAGAGTCATGAGAGGAAAAGAAGAAATACGAAAAGTGGGGGAAGAGGGTGGTAATAGAATATGTGTGACATGGAAGCAAAGGCAGACTACTGTGGGGTGTGGGGACACAAAGAAGTGGAGACAAGGGTCAGTGGGAGATGAATAAAAACAAAATCTATATGATTTATATGACAACTTAAATTAATTAATAAACTTGATAAATATAATTTATATTCACATAATGAAATGTTTTATACGTATTTGAAGTTTGTTCTGATAACAAAACACACATACACAACAAAACAAATGTAGTGTAGTTACATAAATAAGCCAAGCATGATCTTTCTGCACGTCTTTTTTTTTTTTACTTTTTCATGCCAAGATGCAGCTACTAGCTCCAAACTCACTGGTAATGTTGTTTATTGTCCACATAGCCAGTTCTTTTTAATGTATTCTTTAAAAGCAGATGTTAATTCATATAGAACCCCTACCTGCTGTACATGTCCTCCAAACCATTCTCTATAGATGAGATAAATCATTGAGATAAATCCTAGGTTACATATAAGACTCTAACCTGCTATTGCCATATTTCATACATGTATGAAAATAATTTAAATGGAGTTATCCTATAATGGGTGTATAGTGATTCTTCCATACACCATAGGCTATGAAATAAAAAGACCATTGTCAAGTATAGATTATTTAAGTTTCTGTTTGGTGGGGGTCTCATAGATCTCCAAAATATTACAAGTTATTTCCATTGTACATGGTTACCCTCCAAAATATGACTGCTTGCTAAAGAATCATAGAACATGGAAAACCAAGCTGATACTGACCCAAAGCTTGATCTCTATTGACTATCTGTTATAGTGCTGGAAGTTCCTATGCACAGTGCTGGGAAAAGGTTCAACCAGTTGGCAACCTGAAATATATATACCATAATGACAGGCCTAGAAAGGTATGCCCCCTGGTGCAATAGTGGTACAAATGTATCAATAATTAATCACATGCTAATTTGATTTAAAGCCTGCTCTACAATATAGAACTCATGCTTGATACTATCCAAAACCTGTGACTATGTAGATCCTGGACCCTAGGGAGAACCAATACTATTATTCAGCTAAATGTACATAGCGTTTAACTTCCTACTAAGATCTTATCTTGATAACCATGGATTAGTGCATCTCTGAACCCTGATCAGAGAAGTTGTGTTTGCAGTAGATGGTGATTACTACAGAGACCAACAAGTGGTCAACATGTAGAAAATAAGAGAATATGGAGTTCACTGCTTTAAATGAGACATTCATATCATACACACCCCGAAGCTTGGTTGTCATCATAGAAAAGGGGACAGAAGGACTGTGAGAGCCAGAGGTAGTGGATGTTTGTAGCAGAATATTTGCAAACTGATGATTACAAACAAGTTATTTCCATTGTACATGGTTACCCTCCAAAATATGACTGCTTGCTAAAGAATCATAGAACATGGAAAACCAAGCCCATTACATACATAAACTCACAAAAGCTGTAACTGTATCTAAAAGACATGCATATGATCAAGATAGCCCAAACCCTAGCACATATAATAAAGGGACTAATGACATCCTACCCCAGTTCAGGAGTTATAAGGAATTGATAGCCACTGAGGAGGAAAGAGACAGTCATCTTCAGGGATGCAGCCTCTACATATACAGGTAGTGCTGTGGGATGTTCTGTATGTCAATGTGTTGCTCTGATTGGTTAATAAATAAAACACTGATTGACCAGTAGCCAGGCAGGAAGTATAAGCGGGACAAGCAGAGAAGAGAATTCTGGGAAGGGGAAGGCAGAGGCAGAGAGACAGCCGCCACCATGACAAGCAGCATGTGAAGATGCCAGTAAGCCATGAGCCACGTGGCAAGGTATAGATTTATAGAAATGGGCTAATTTAAGATATAAGAACACTTAACAAGAAGCCTGAGCCATTAGGCCAAACAGTTTAAATAATATAAGCATCTGTGTGTTTATTTTATAAGTGGGCTGTCGGACTGCCGGGGCTTGGCGGGACCCTGAGAGAAAACTCTCCAGCTACAAGGTAGCACTAAGTAGACACAAGATTGAAGAAGAAAAAGGAGGAAAGGAGGAGGAGGGGGAGAGGGAAGGGAAGGGGGAGGAGGAGAAGGAGAAGCAGAAGCAGAAGAAGTGGAAGAGGAGGAGTACATAAAATTGGGAGGAAAAGTGGTAGAGTATAGGGAAGGGGAATTGGAAAGGAAGGGATGGGGGGAATTTGACTATTATATTCTGCCAGCATTGTGAGTGAAGTCTTGTATCATTGTAAGGTCCCTAGTTTTATCAAAGATCATAAAGAAAGCCCTTGAAACTTATATATTAAAATATAAGTAGAAGACAAAAGAGGGAATCTTTACCAAGGATAATATAATTCAAATGTAAGTCAATGAGAGTACAAAGTTTTAAAGAAACAAAGTAATAAAAGTAGATAAAATAGGCCAGGAGATGAGAGACCTGCCTGCGGAATGGACTACCATTGTTGCTAACCACTGGATTCTGTTCCCCCAAGACACATTCTGCCACTCAACCACCTACCTCATCCTCCTCCTCATGACCAGCCCTTCCTGCAACTCCAGCAGACTCCATAGGCACAGGTACAACCCACAACAATTTGAAGAAGAGGTGAGTGACTGGTCTCCCAGCTGAGCTGTCTTAACCTCCAGACCCTAAGCCCCAGGGCACCTTCCTTGCCCCTCCCTCATTATCCAATCTCAGCACCAACAAGGCAGATGGGCCCTGCCCCCAACTCTGGTGGAATTCCACTGCTCTGGTGCAGTCACCGCCACCAGCTGGCCAGCAGCTGAGAGACCTGCTGGCAGGCTGGACCACCCGCTGGATTCTGTTCCTCCAGTACCCACTTGTACACCCAACCCCAGTCACCTCATCATCCTCTCTGTGGCCAGCTTTTCTCTGCAACTCCAGCAGGCATCACAAGCACAGGTACACCCTATACCAGTTGAAAGAACAGGAGGATAGGCTGAATATATGCACTCAAACCCCCACAAATCTCAGCAGAGACGCATTACTGGACTGGAAGACCTGCTAGTCACTAGAACTCTTAGCCATTCAGGCCAGAAGACAATAAAGGAATCAGATAATAAGGAACAAAACATCCATCCAACAAAGAAAAACACAAGAATCAACATCCAAACCTATAATCATCCCAAATACAGTTGCATAAGAAACAGTGTAAGAATAAATTCAATAATAGAAAGGGCAATATGGCACCAGCAGAACCCTACAATGGCAAGATCTGAACATTTCACCATACCTGAGGCATAAGAAAACAACCTTAAAAACAGCTTTATGAAGATGACAGAGGTCCTTAAAGAGGAAATGAAAAATTCCCTTAAAGAAATTCAGGGAATGACAAAAAAAATTGGAAGGTAACAATAAATCCCTTCAAGAAAGCCAAGAAAAGCAAGAAAAAAACAATCAAACAGGTGAAGGAAATGGTTTATGACTTGAAAATTGAAATAGGAGCAATAAAGAAAATACAAACTGAGGGAATTCTGGAAATGGAAAATATGGGTAAATGAATAGGAACTACAGATGGAAGCATCACCAACAGAATGTAGGAGATGGAAGAAAGAATCTCAGGCACTGAAGACAGAATAGAGGAGATAGATTCATCAGTGAAATAAAATTTTAAATCAGAAGAATTCCTAGTGCAAAACATCCAGGAAATCTGGGATACCATGAAAAGACCAAATAGAAGAAGGAGAAGAATCCCAGCTCAAAGGCACAGAAAATATATTAAACAAAATCATAGAAGAAAACTTTCCCAAACAAAAGGACATGTCTATAAAGGCACAAGAAGCTTACAGAACACCAAATAGATTGACCAGAAAAATTGTTTCCTTACCATGTAATAATCAAAACACTAAACATACAAAGCAAAGAAAGAGTATTAAAAGCTGCAATGGAAAAATGTCAAGTTACATATAAAGGCAGACCTGTCAGAATTACACCCAACTTCTCAATAGAGACCCTAAAAGCCAGAAGGGCCTGGACAAACATTTTGCAGAAACTAAGAAACCATGGATGCCAGTCCAGATTACTATATCCAGCAAAACTTTCAATCACCATAGATGGAGAAAGAAAATATTTCATGACAAAACCAAATTCAAACAATACCTATCCACAAATCCAGGTAAAGAGAAAGTATTAGAAGGAAAACTTCAACCTAAGGAAGTTAGCTACCAACGAAAACACAGGCAATAGATAATCTTACACCAGCAAAACCCAAAGAAGGGAAACACACACTACCAACAACAAAAATAACAAGAATTAACAATTGATGGTTATTATTATCTCTTAATATCAATGGACTCAATTTGCCTATAAAAAGACACTGGCTAGGTAACAAGGAGGGTCCAAAGAGGGACCCATGGATTTCCCTGGGAAGGGGAAATAGAAGAGATCTCCTTGGTAAACCGGTGTGGGGGAGTGCGTGGCACAATGGGAACATGAGGGACTGGGTTGGGTAGGTTGGGGGCAAGACAGAGGAGTAGAGTAATGAAAGAGATGTCTTGATGCAGGGGAGTATTTCAGGGTCAGGGAGAAGCCTGGTGCCAGGAAAACTCTCAGGAATCCACAAAATGACCCCAGCTAATATTCCTAGCAATAATGGAGAAGGTACCTGAACAGGCCTTCTCCTATAATCAGATTGGTGACTACCCTAATTGCAATTAGAGAGCCTTCATCCAGTAACTGATGGAAGCAGATTCAGAGATCCACAATCAAGTACTGGATCAAGCTCCAGAAATCCTGTTGATGAAAGGGAAGAAGGATTTTATGAGCCAGGAGGGTCAAGGTTATCACAAGTGAACCCACAGAAACAAATAACCTGGGCTCATAGGAGCACACAGACTCTAGACAGACAGTAAGGTAGCCTTCAGGGGACCGACCTACATCCTCTACATATATGTGTCAATTGTATAGCTTGGTCTATTTGTGGGACTCCTAGCAGTGGGGTCAGGGCCTGTCCCTAATATCTGGGCTGGCTTTTAGGAACCTATTCTTCAGACTGGATTGCCTTGCCCAGCCTCATTGCAAAGGGAGAAGCTTTGTCCTATCTCAACTTGATATGCAATGCTTTGTTGACAGCCATGGGAGACCTGCCCCTCTCTGAACAGAAACAGATGAGAAGTGGATGTGGGAGGAGCAGAGGGAAGGTGGTGGGGATGGGAAGGGTTAAAGGAGAAGAAGGAGGGGAAACTGTAGTCCATATATAAAATAAATGAAAATTTTAATTAATAAATATAAATAAAAATAAAATGCAAATATAACATTTAAAAAGTAAATAAATAGGTATTAATAAATAAGATGAAGAATAACAACTGTATATATGAAAGTTTGTTTATCATTGAAGTTTGTTTGTTTGTTTCCCTTGTATGTTCATATGAGTGTGAATATGTGTTGAAGAATACATAAGCAATGTGAAAAATGGGTTGGGGATCGAGACTATTTCCTTGCGACCTGAATTATTTCAGTTGTTTTGTCAACAGCATGTCTAACTTACATGTTTAAAAATATTTTAACACAAACTAATTATTAACATCTTCCAGATATGTTTCAATGTAATTTAGGAGCCTTTACTTTTAAATAAAATTTTCACTTCATTAAAAACTCATTTCTATTTGCCCTGATGTTACAAAATTTTTGTCTCTTCACTACACAGATTTCCCCCACTTTTTTGATATTAATAACATAGGAATCTAATGTCTTGAGATAATAACGTTACTTTCTCACAAGGTTTTGTGTGAGTTGACAATATTCTTGAAGTCTGAAAAGTGGATTTGCTTACTTAATATAAATATACCAATTCTGTCAGTTATTTTAAATTTCATGTTTATTTTTGTATTTGGCTACCATTTCAAGACTATCATTGGGAGTATCTAAGAATTCCTTCTAATGTAGAATACTTAATCTTTAAATTTTTCTTTGTTATGTTTGATCACGTTTGATAAGTTGCAACATCCTTCTTCATCATGGATTTCTGGATACTTTTACCTAGACTGATTCCATAAGAGGGAACACTGAGATTCAGTGAGCCTTGGTGCTCTCCATCTTCCATGCCCCTGAAGATTTCCTACTGTCTTCAGAAATGACTTACATAACCCAGGCTTACAATATCCCACTAAATGATTATGGTTGTTGCAACAAAAGAAAATTATGTGAAAACTACATCTTCTCCATTGGACTCAAATTCACAGAACTGCATAGCTGAGACTGAAAGAATTAAATAGGATGTCATATAGAAAAATGCCAATCTGGTTCTGAGTGATTACTTCTTTGCAACTTCTGAAAATACTGTTAACCATGGTATTATTATTACTGAAAAACTATATCATGGAAAATAGTACATTAAATTTCTAACACACAAGTGAAGATACTAGGAAGTTAAGAAAATAACTTGGGACATGTACACATATTATTTATAATCAGTTCCTCTCTTTATCTTTTTAAGAAAGAATATGTGATAAATTAGAAAATACTAAGTTGATCCAGGGAGTATTGCTTAGAAAGCCAGAAGGAATTGCTTGTTACAGAGAATGAATCTGCAGCCATAATTCAGTTAGAGCCATGAGCATGCTGGTAAATGCTTTCAAAATAAGCTCATTCATGCAGTTCTCAGGCATGGAACGCTGCAGAGTGAGAAGCCACCACAGAATTCTCCTGAGCCTGGCCTCCGCTTCCCCTATGTGCTGAACTTGTAGCATATTAGAAAGTTTCATTTGAGAGATGCAAACTTATTACTGCCTCAGACTGCATATAAAATGTGTCAAAGCACGACTTCCTACTAGAAGAAAATATTATGATTTTTAGAAAATATAAGTAAGCATCACAAATACATCTCTTTGTAAATAAAAAAAAAGGCACCTAAAATATTTCACAGATTTTTCTATTGCATGGAACAAAACAAACACAAAATAATGTATTCTTCTGAAGTTTGCAAACTCATACAGTAGTCCTGAAGTCAAGTTTTCTTCTTGAAGGGCCATGTAGTTCACAACATGGACTTTCTGGGCCCTTATAATGTGCATCAAAATTATTAAGCTCCTTCATTGTAACAGTTACAAAGCAGTTACAAATCATATACAAATGAGTAACATCCAATTCAGCTTTATTTATAAACACAATTACACGCCGGATTTGACCTTAAACTTCTGGACTGTAGTTTGGATGTTGCAATGTTACCAGTGACACAGATTGTAACCTTCAAAATGAGCATCTCTAAATAAGTATAAAGGAGAAATGTTATTGTCTATGAAGATATTTGTGCAAGTCACTACATAGAATTGAGAAAGCTTCTGAGAAAATGGGAAAAGTATATGAATCATTTCAGTTCTTTTTAGTTTCTTTTTTTAATTAAGAAATTTTCTATTCATTTACATACCTACCACAGATCCCCCTCTCCTCCCTCCTCTCACCCCGTAGTTTCTATTTTAAAACCAGTATATGTTCAAATCATTTTGATGAGGATTTAGAATAGCATCTGATCATAAGACCTATAAGAGGAAAAACTTGTGTCCCAAAGGGCAGCACTATAAACAATTATGTTTTCCTCCCGGAGAACTGGACACAGTAAAACAGAAATAGGTGCTCTCAGTAAACTCCTTACGAAGGGAGTTTTTAATGAAAATCAGTAAACAATCAAAATATATTTTTTCCCGTGAAACTTCAGTTCCAAAGTAAAATCTCTAGGAAACATTTCTAGAATGTATCAGATATCGGCTTAACTCTACAACCTGGCCTTAACTTAAATTACCATCACATGAATCATTCCGACAGCCCAAGTGCAGTGCTTAGTAAGCATTTGGGGATGGAGCATGCTTGTCTCTATAATGAGCTGTCTGATGTTCTGTCTGTTTTACGTGCGGCAAAGAGGGGTGAATGCTGGCATATTAGCAAGACGCAAATAAAAATATTCTTCTATAGCAAGAAGCTTTATGAAACAAGTGCTTGCTACCCATAATTTACTCACACATTCCCTCTACTGCAAAATAGCACACATTTAAAACTTTTCAGCATAATTATAATTGACCCAGGACAGTATTTCCTAAAAGTTTTCTGACACCTGATATATCTGGCTAATGACTGATTATCTATAAAAACACTCTACCATGTGCCATTAAACATACACAAAACAATTTATTCCTTTGATTTTATCCTGTGTGTGTCCTTTAAAAGGTAAGTTTACTCACCAAATATCAAAGTGTTATGTTATATTTTGAGAACCTTACAGTCTGCATGAACTTATTAATTATAAAATTACAATATTATTAAATGTCTCTGTATGAGTCTATACATATAGCAAGTAGGATGACATCATATCCCATCATCTAATTTTTAGCTTTGTTAAAATATAAAAAAGGCTTTAAAAAAATCTAATCAGGATTGTTTGGCACTTTTCATAGTTTACTTTTGGTAGTCATAAATATAGAAAGTTCCAAATTAACCAAAATAAGATTTTTACATAAACTCTATAGGGGAAAATGAGAAAATAATAATATGCACATACTTCACTTTTTTTGAGACAAAGTGTCATCATGAAACTCTGATTGGCCTGGAACTCTTTATGTAGACCAAGCTGTCTTTGAACTCACAGAAACCAACCTGCCTCTGCCTCCCAAATGCTGAGATTAAAGAAATAAACTACCATGCCCAGCTCCATAGGACTCATTTTAATGAAACAAAACTTGTTTGGGGACTGGTTTTAATAATTACCAAAATCACAAATTCAAAGAAAATTTTAGAATCACTGGACTGACCTCTCAGTTTCATAATAGGTCTTAATGAGAACAAATAAAATAATATCATATGCATATTATAAATATAAATAGTTGTTTTTATCATTTATTCTCCATGACAAATCTTGAGACAATATTATAAACTAAATTTATAACAATTATATTAAGCTTTGTTAAAAATAAGATTCTACTAATATTTATAGTATTCAAGTACTTAAGAAATTGAAAACACAGCATAGGCAAGAAAACAATAAGTCTAGGCTTTCAGAAAAAAAGAACATCTTCATAGTTAAGTATTCCTGCTACTGAGAACAAGTGGAATTGACCTGCATTGCTTCTATTAAACCATGAATTTTATTAGTTTTAGAAGTTCTAGACTTTGTCACTGATATTTCAGTGAGCTGCATGTATTTTTCTTTGTGAAGTCCATCTCCAGGTCCACAGAACATCTTTAATGAACATGCTTTCCTATTTAATGCTCGTATTCATAATTAGTATAGCAGGGCAATGGGAAGTATGCATGTCAAGGGAGGCATGTTCTACATTGTCCCCAATATAAGTATCAGATCATAAATAGGCATGATGGATATTCCATTCAAGGCACTATGCTAATCACTCAGCAGGGAGAACCAGAGTCTCTCAGCAGCAGCAAAACGCACACAGAGAGCTATGCTGCTAAGCAAGGTCTCCTAATTCATCAGAATCAAAATTTAGTAACTTAATCCCAATTCATTACTTATTGTAACCTAGCCAAAGCCTGGAGTAAAACTTCAACAAATCATACAGACTTCAAGAACTTAGAAACTTATCCCCCGTCTCCCTCCATCCTCCTTCTCTCCCTCATTTTCTCTGTTACTGTTTCTCTGTCTCTGTGTGGGTGCACACATGTGCTTTGTGTGTATGTACATGTGTGCAAATTTTTTCTTTGATGCCTGCTCTCTGAAAGAAAGACAAAATCTTTGAATGTGACACCTACGTTTGCTGCCACATCAATACTTTCCATTGCCCTGCTCTGTCTCACTTAATGATAACATATTCCGACAAACATGCAGTTGGTGATTTTTGTCACTGTGTATGCCCCAGAGTGTGTTTTCTCGGATTAAGATAACTACATTGTCACTAGAGGATATAATTTTATAGGATCGCTGCAGTGTATGTTGTCTGTTGGTGACTTAAACATTGTAGAAGGTTATCTGACTCTAAAAGCTAGCACCTCAGTCAACGTAGGTCAGGGAAGTTTATGTTTGGCATTTTATCTTTGATTGCTTAGATGACCTCAATATTCTGTCATTATGTTCTCCAATGTGTTCTCTATACAATGTACCAATGTATTATTTTCACAACAGTCTTCCTAAGTGGATATGAAGTGAATGAATCAATATTCCACTTATATATGTCCAGTATTCCCACATTACCTACATATTTTTTTAAAAAAATCTATAAGCTTTGGTTAGCCAGTCATGAATGATTCCTGGAAATTATACAGCATGATTCCAGTTCTGCCTCAAAGACTTTCTCATGTACACATGAGCTCTTCCAAACCACATTAGCTTTACTCTCTCCAGATATGTGCTTATTCCTTTCATTCAGTTAATGTATTTTGGACACTCTCACAGCCTTCAAGACATAACTGTCACAGTCACCTTTAAGGGCTTTGATTTTTAGCCAGAAGATTCATATTTTGCTCATAATGAGTAGTTGTTTGAACTTCTTCTCCAGCACTTGAAACATTATGATTTAAATTACATTGCTAAATTTATATACATATTACTGATATCAGGAGTCTAAGGATGGAGAACCACGAGAAAAGTTAGTTCCTAAGGAGTAATCCCAACATATCTAAGCTATATTTTAAAGAACTAGGTGATATCATATATTACATTTCTACAAATCAATATGATACTAACCAATTGATCATTCAAAATTTCAAATCTAATTGTTACTCACATGCTTACAGTCCAAACTATAAGGACTATAATTTGGATATATCAAGTTTAACTATAATGAAAACATTTTACTATAAAATTTCCATATAGGGAGCTGTGGTACATGTGGTACAGTTTCATTCCTCTCCCTTTCTCCCTGCACATTGTTCTGTGGTATCCTGAGTGCCACAGGGTCTTTAAACGTGTGATTTCTCTGTTCAGAATACCTTGGTCTCACATTTCTTCCTGGCAAACTCCAGATATTAGATTCACTGCAAAGCTACCTGAATCTTCCTGGCAAACAAGGTGCATATGCCCTCCACCCAAAGCATTTTCTAATTTGTTTTGTCTTTGCTGTAGTTTCTCTTGATTTCTCATTCCAAATTGCTTTTATAAAAGGCTACTCAAAAAAATATTTAAGCTATTTACTAGTAGTAATCTTGGTCTATCTCATTTTTGTGTAGACAACACAGTATCTGGCATGATCAATACTCTCAAATTGATAAATCTATGTTTAGCTGGACACTAGATTGTTAAGGAGGGTGCAAGACATTTTATTCCTCTGCATCTCTTAAATAAGGGCACCCACTGCCTAGTCCTGTAACACAAATGCCTTTCTCAGTGTATTACAAAACCTTAGTCCACCGCCCAACAGAATCAGCATTTTACCCTGCTGACCCAAACAAGATGATATCCCACCACCATGATGACTCTTTACTATAGGGACACATTTCTGAGCACATCTCTCACTCATCCCTCTAAATGACAGTCAGCATTTTATTGATTAAGCCAAACGATATGATTCCAAGAGTTGGTTTTCGCACTTTAGATTCTTTAATCACCAAATTATCTTTTCCTTCTGTCTCCACAACTTCAATAGTACTTCTAAAATCAGAGTATAAATATTATAGTTGAAATTGTTCATATAAAAAATCTGGGGCTGGAAAGATAGCTCAGTGGTTAAGAGCACTGGCTGTTCTTCCAGAGAACCCAGGTTCAATTTTCAGAACCCACACAGCAGCTCACAACCATCTGTAACCCTAGGTCCAGAGGGTCCAATGTCCTCTGGCCTTCTGAGCACTGCAAGCATGTAATGCACAGACATGCATGCAAGCAAAACCCAGACACATGAAAATAATAAGTAATAAGATGTTCAAAACTATTTTTTTAAATCAAAGGTATTTTCATAGTCCAGGATGGAATATTAGCATTTTTGGAATGATTTGAAATTATCATTAAAATCACCCATAAATGTGTCTCCATTCATGTAGAAATAACAGGATTAAGTGAAAACCTTTCATGTTGTGAGAGGACAGTTAAGCCCCCATTAAATGTAAACTTCCAGATTACATCTTCAAGGAAGATCCTTATTCCTGCACTTAGGTTGTGAGCTCTGTCCAACTCTGTTTTACTCCACTGGGCACAGTGGCATCTCTCAGCATTCCAGAGTCTTTACGTCCATTGCAAATCCCCATTTAGAAGTATCTAGACAAAGTTGAAGTCTGATAAAATATACAAACCTTATTTTCTAAAAGGCAAGACTAAAAGAAGGCCTAATTACTCATACTTTTTCTCTGAAATGGCACTTTTTTAGATCTTCTTCTTACACAAGCATACTCATAACACATATATGCTATACATAAATATATCATATCTTACACCATATGTGTTATACATACATGCATCATATATAATCTATACACAATCGTGTATATTCTATACATACAAACATCACATATTCTATACATGCATCATATGTAATGTACATGCTATACATACATATTATATACATACTCTATATCATATGCCATACACATGCTACACATGCATCATATATATGCTATAAATATATATTTAGAAGTAGTTTTGAATCTCACAATTAGTTCATATCAAATTTCTTTCTTTTATCTGTGAAAAAATAGTGAAAATTCTAATACTGAAAAAAACATAAAAAAGCCTTTGGACAGAAGCAAAACCTGGGTGTGTCTCTAGAGGCTACTTTACATGATGTACACAACACTCCTGATCTGCTGAAGCTGGTTTGAAAAGTACATTCTTCTTTCATACAGAGATAAAAAGAAAAGCTTTTAGGTCATGAGCTATTGGGAGGAAGAGATAATATCTCTGGTGCTTTGATGTTACAAGTAGTTCATCATTACAGAAGATTCTGATATAAAATAATGGTCCTGGTAAACTGAGCCTGAATATTTAACAGAGAAGTCTCATGACATTCTTGGTTTGGGAAGGGCAGAGCAAAACAAGATAGAAATATTAGAAAGCTTTGTTATTTTAATGTAAAATTTTTACTTCAGTGTATTTGAAGATGTAATGCAATTTTAAAGGTAAGCACAATGTCTATATTTGTCAGGAAACTTTTTGTTTAGAAATGTTGCTAAAACATGAACAATAAGAAATAAGAACAATGAGCAGCTCATAATTAATGAGACATATGAATTGGTTTTAAACTTTTGAGCATTTTCTATAAATAAAAAATCTAAGCTAATGGCTAATACAAAATACCAGTTTTCAGCTGTATGTTACTTTAAAGTTTAGAGGTAAATAAGATACAAGTTTGAAAACATACGTTAAATGCATGCTCATACATTTCTGATTTTTAAACCTTGACATTATGGTTATAATAATAATGGTTCTAAATTCTCAATTGTATTTAGGAATATCATAGCATTTGATAAAAGAACACATGAATTATGAAAAATTCATCCTATCAATATAAACATAAATCTAATATTATGAAATTCACAAAAGATGCAACACCCAAAGTCTATCAGTGTTGGGAAACTCATTCCAGACCTTCCCCCAAGTATATATATAAATATATATATATATATATATATATATATATATATATATATATATATATATATTTGGGCATATAAACAAGATAAAATGCAGATGCAAACAGAAAGATAGAAGCTGTATAGGTGACATAAGTGATTCTAGATTAAAGATATGTCATTATGGACAATACCATATTATCTCCACTACTTTATATGTATAGTGCAGGGGATTGAACCTGGAGCTGTGCACATGCTTAGCAGCACTGTAAAATCAACTACATTCTAAGCCCTTCTCTGTCTGAGATAGGGTCTGGGGATGTAGCATAGTCTGGCCTGGAATTCCCAATCTTCCTGACTCTGCCTCCTGGGTACTAGTATTGAAAAGATGTAACTCTGCACATGGCTTCCTGTTTTATTGAGAAAAACATCTCAAACATCTGTTCAATTCCATAAAAATATGATTTAACATTTTACACTATATCCATGTTTACCAATGGTCATTTTTCAAAATTCCTTAATAATAGTTATTTAAAGAGTTCTTTTTAAAATATCATTCAAAGATGAACTTGATTGTCTACAATAAAAATCTAACTAAAAAGAGAAAACAGGTTAGCTTAAAAATCCCCCACATAAGAACAATAATGAGGCCGGGCGGTGGTGGTGCACGCCTTTAATCCCAGCACTCGGGAGGCAGAGCCAGGCGGATCTCTGTGAGTTCGAGGCCAACCTGGGCTACCAAGCGAGTTCCAGGAAAGGCGCAAAGCTACACAGAGAAACCCTGTTTCAAAAAACAAAAAACAAAAGCAAAAAAAACAAAAAAAAGAACAATAATGAAAGAAAGAGAAAAACAAAACTAGTAATAAGTGATATTTTAATGAAAATCCTTACTTGGGCTCTCAAAATTAGTCACTGAGATATGAACATGGGTTACACCTGACCTGCAGATTTACATGCTGAAGAATCTATCTATGAGCCAGGCCTTAACATGATGACCTTCAAGATGACTAAGTCATGAGACAGCACCCCAGGACAAGATTCACCATGCTCGTATTATGAGGGGACCTTCTTCATAAAGTGAGCATATCCTATTCTTGCTCTAAGGTAACTTAGAACCTTCAATCTCTGCCTTCTGTCCAGGATGGCACAGCGTGGAGAGCCACCCAGGCTGGCACAGGGTGAAGAGCCACATGTGGGAACCCCAGCTCCAATGTATTTTGTGAAAACCATAAAAAGCAGACTAAAACAACTACCAATGGAGAAAGAAAGGAAAATGCAGAATAACAATGAATATTGAAACAAGGATCACTCATATTTCCTGAGAATACAGTTAGAAATTCCAACAACTTCAAAACTAACTAAAATAGTTTTTAGATACCCAATGACAAAAATGTACAGACACAAGTGGCACCAGAAAGTGAATAGATATTCTGAGTACAAAGGACAGAAACAACACAACTAGCTTTGTAACAGCTTCTCTGTAGACAATATACTGCTGACAGTGAGGATGTCCAGTGAAAACAAACAGAAAGCCTTGCAATTTAGAAAGAGTTTACATTAATTTAGTTGTTCTTTTCAAACTGGGGAAAATGTAAACACACCATCTATCTTCACTAGCTTTCAGCCAACTTTAAAATCATCAATTTGGTGGAATCACACTGCTAAGCAATACATTGTTAATTTGCTTTGCAGAAGACAGCACCTCAGCTGTGTGGGTTATGACAAGAAACTACTGCTTAGGTTACTTTCCAGAGATGTGAAAGTCAAGTCCAAGGCAACCATCAACTCTACTTCAGCTTACTCAGGTTTCCAGTAGATGCCCTTCTAACATCAGAAGCCAAAACACCACGCATAGATCAATAACACTACCAATGTGCATCCTATGCAGATCTATAAAGATAAATCTCTTCCCTTACCTATACCTTAAGTCACCCAGTAGCTTCTTTATCCTAGAAATATTCCTAAACCCTAATTTCAGGAGGCAGGTATTTGACCTGTGCCTTCCATCTCTTCATGACTGGCTGTTTCATTAACGAATTCTCTTTGACAAAAACTTGCTCTTTCAGTAACTCGCATCATGTGCAGTAGAAAAAAAAATGGAATTGGTTTGATAATACTTTTATTACCCCTTTTGTATTTCTATGACAATGATGCATTTATTCATTAAAGATTCATTGATAAGACCTAAAATCATCTGAGTCTAATAGACAATTTTAGGTTCCAAATTTTAAACACTGTCTGTATCAGTTATGTTTCTCTTGATATAACCTGTGATAAAATACCATGATCCAAATCAATTTATGGAGACGTTAGACTTTGACTAATGATTCCAGAGGTCTAAGGGAGGGAAGGCAGGATTTTGAGGCTGGTCTGAGTGTTAGGAAGCAGAGAGGTCATTTTTCATACACACACATGCACACACACACACACACACACACACACACACACATCAAGCAAAGAGGGACAACAGAAAGAGAGGAAAAGCAACAGAATCTCCAAATCTACTCCCAGTAGCACACTTCTTCCAGCCTTATCTCTGAAAGTACCCATAACCTCCCACCAACTTGGGACCCAGTGTTCAAATACATCAGAAGTATAGCAGGAATCTTAAAAGTTCTTATTAATAAAATCAAACCTGAGCCAGGTATTGGGGCGAACACTGGAAGATCAGAGAATCAGAACAGGCCACAGCTACCTCACCTCGCCGGATCCTCAGCTGGTCTTGTTTCCTCAGACTAGAGGCTTCTGTGTCCTCATCCGAATAAATCTCAGCTGAACTGTTGCTGCTAGAAGCCTGAAAGCTTAACCAGCCAAAATGCTTCTGGTTTCTGGTCCTCACGACTTATATATCTTTCTGCTTTCGACCACCACTCCCTATTTTTCTTGTATTAGTTATAAGCTTTTTTAAAATTTTAGACAAAAAGAGAGGAAATGTGATGGTATTGTGTTCCCCAAAATGTTGTACACCCTAATAAACTTATCTGGGGTCAGAGACAGAACAGCCACTAGATACAAAGGCTAGACAGAAGACTGTAAAGGACATATCTGAATCAAACCACAATATAACCTCTTTTTTTAAATCAACATAATATTTCTACTGATTCTTTGGGAATTTCACATCATGCATCCCAATCCTATCTATTTTCCAGTCCCTCCACATCAGAACTTCACCCTTCTAGTGTACTCCCAAAGGAAAACTAAGAAAAGTAATAATAAAAATAAGATAAAAATGAAAAATAAAAAATGCAAGTAAGAATATTAATTAAAAAAACAAACAACAAAAAATAAAGAAAGAAAAAAATCACTTCACTCCTCCATCTTTCCTGTCCCTCGATAATCTCTTCATTGGTCTTGGTGGCATTTTGAGCTGCTGTGTATCATGCAGTATATTATATGCTCCTGTCCACATAGCTTAACTTGCAAATGTGTATTATTTAATGTGCTGTTGGTCAAGTTCATGACCTCTGGCTGCTGGTAAACCATCAACACTGGACACTCACCAAAACTCCCCTAGGATATCCTGCAGTTGCCCTGTGTCATGGAGATCCTGCAGCTATGGATGCACCAGACCAGTCTCTTCATGTGCTCCAGCAGTGCATAAATGGGGTAGATGTTGGGGAGTGCTTACTCAAAGCCCTTGTTGTGTGTGGGTGGTAGCTGGGTTGTTCTGACCCACCACTGGGACCACCCCCCTCAGGTGAGTGGTGCAGCCAGCTCATCCAAGCCTGCAGTGAGGGGCAGGGCCAGCCCAGAAAATGTTCCCCAAGGGCGTGGCACTATTAGGAGATGTGGCCTTGTTAGAGTAGGTGTGGTCTTGTTGGAGGAAGTGTGCCACTGTGGAGTAGAGATGCAGTTTGAGGTCTCATATATGCTCAAGCCATACTCAGTAAGATAGACCTATGCCTGCAAGTCAAGATACAGAAAACTGGGCTACTTCACCACCGTGTTGCATCATAATGATAATGGACTAAATTACTTCTGAAAATGTAAACCACCCCAATTAAATTATATTTCTTTATAAGAGTTCCCGTGGCCATGGTGTCTCTTCACAGCAATAGAAACTGTTACTAAGACTGTAACTAAGACATCTTGCAAGTGTGTGTTTGTGTGTGTGTGTGTGTGTGTGTGTGTGTGTGTGTGTTTAGGGGGGAGGAGGAGCAGCTCATATTTGGGGCCAGGGCCAGCCCTCCTGTATCTGAGCCAGGGACACTGAGGTCCACCATCCCAGGGCCACAAGAGGTGGGGTCAGCATGGCCCTCATACTTCAACACATGGTGTGCATGAGCCCCTGTGACAACACAGGCAAAAGGACATCAACACGGACCCTAGCTGTGGCAGGACCACAGAGCCAGACATGGCCAGCAGCAGCAGCTTAAGCCTGGATGACACTATGTTCCAGGGTAGCAGTGCAGGCCTCCCAGATCAGCATGGGGTCAGCAGCAGTGTGGTCCAGGACTCCAACATGGCCCCAGGTCCAGATCTGGGGCAGTCTCATGGCCTTCAATGGTAACAGGAGTCACAGACCTCAACACAGACCCTAGCTGCAGTGGGGCCATGGACCCAGACATGGTCCTCATCAGCATCCCAGACCAGAAGACACCACTGCCACAGGTGTAGCATAATCTTATCCTCTATTTAAGAAGAGGAGTTTCTCAGTATGTGGGTATGTATTTTCTCAGATGAGAATGGGAAGAATTGATTATTTTCTTCCCTCTGCTTTCTAGATTTTTTCTCCCACTTTTCTGCCATTAGCATATCATTTCCATAAGCAGGAAAAATCCTTGTTTACAAGTAATAGCTACAACTAATAAAAAAAAAAAACAGAAGAGAGAATTCTAAATGAAAAACATTTTCATCCCACATAAGTTTAATCCAAAGTAAAATTTATAAACTCCAATTATTTCATTATTAAAAGAACAAAAGGTGTAAATAAACTTGACAAGGAATGCAAAAGTGAACCGAAAACAAGGAAAGGAAACCAAGTATAACAGATAAATTTGAAAATAAGTAAATTAAACAACATTTAAATTCACAGCTCAGGGTGATAATGTAAACCTTTCTTAGATACTGGGAGAAGGCTATGCTGAAGTACTAAAACCTGAACTGACCCAAGACCCAAAATGTTCCAGGCAAAAAGTCATGTGTCAAATTTATCCATGGAAACTACACAAATCTTTCTGCACATCTGTATTTCTGTTTTAAATTTTAAGTCATCAGATCAGTGCACATTAGTATTTGTACAATTGTTGATACACACAGTCAAATTCCCCCAAATTGAGTCAAGGTATGAAGTCTTCTATGTTGATGCTTTCTCATCAACACTGATATTTGTTTTAGTTTGACTTTTTAAATGATACTATTGCACACATATATATGAACATGTCACGAGGATAAAACCCATTGTTCTTGATGCTATCCTAAAAATGTAATTTAAAAAAAATCTTACACTTTATATTACATTAGATTTTGAGAATTGTAGAAAAATTATAAATTGTATATATAAGCATAGATAATAATGAATGTATATGATCACAATTTCTATCACCTGTAAATTACTACTTTGAGCATTTTGTAGTCTCGAGACCTTCAGCCATGTACTTATTCATATTTAAAAGTTATTTTGCCATTATGTTGTGTCATGAATAGAGACTCACTAAGTTGTAGGTTGTAGAGGAGTTATAATTGCTTATGCAACAATTCACTAAGAACAGTTACATGATGAGAGAAATTTCAGATTTAAAGGAAATTACTTTTATAAACCAATTGCTTTACTACATGATGAGAAAAGCTCAAGTTGTACTTGAGCAAGGATTCAGGGTTGTAATCCCCAGCATTTTGGAGTGGGGGCAATGAATGTGTGCTATCAGCCAATTTTTACAATATAAGTGTACAATAACTGGAACTGGTGATAGTATCAACAAATCAATCAATGAGCAAAGTTATTCCTAAATGAAGTTTACTGGGCACCTAAGAACCTAATAACTAGTAAATGATACAATATTAGAAAAGGATTAACCAGAGATAGATATTAGAAAAATAACCTTAGGTTTAAGACCTCATATTCTCACCATACAACAAAATAAAAATTAAAGTACAAATGAACTAAAGAGTTAAAAGCCAGTGAGATAGCCCAGCAGGTAAAGGTGCTTATCGTGAAAGGCTGGCAGCTAGAGTTCAACCCCAAAACCCTTACACATATTGAAGGATTAAAAACAAACTCTACAAACTTGTTCTCTGACATCCACATACATCATGCATATCTTGGAGTGTGCAGCCACATACATGATAATAGTGAATAATATTTAGAGAATTAAAAGAAAGAATGAAATTGTCAGCTAATGAGTATCCCATAAGTTGAAGATCAAGATATTCTCCACACTGAACCCTTCATAAACCAGAAGTTCACTGGTGTACACAACAAATTAGTAAATGTACTTATTCACTTGCAGTATGCCCATTGATTAATCACAATGAATGCATAACTTCTACACACTAGTGGGAATCAAACCTGCCTTATTCTGATGCCTCAAATGGAATTCCAAAAGTACAAAATGGAAATATCAAGGAAACCTTATTTATTGGCTGCAGAAAATGTAGCTCAATGCTAGAGTGCTTGCCTATCAAGGCCCTGGATTTAATCCAAGCGACATAATACAAACAAACAACAGTAAACCTAGCTCATAAAGCAATACTGTGAAGTGATTTTTAACAGAAGGTACTTTATCTTATCTTTTGTTGAAACTGATAATATACTATGTTAGAAGTCTGCAGTTATTATTTGAAGTCCTTTATGATGACAATGAAATACCAAATCCAATAGTACAGTATTCAATATAAACAATGTTCTTATGAAAACCATAGACCTCTCTAATCTCTCTAATTCTTCCTCCGATAATACTTATAACGAAGTAAGAAGGGCTATTATCCCACTTTTTAGCCATGCTTTCACATCAAGTCCATGATATGAAGTAGTTTGTGAAATCTAAATTTTTAGTTTACTTCTCCCTAATCCTTCAAGTTACATACACAGAATTTAGCTGATATGACTTTTCTGTTTATTTTTTAAAAACAATAATAACCTACTCTGTGCCAGACACTACAAAACTTTTCAAACATGGTGAAATTTCAGCTATTTTCAATAACTATTGAACTCTGTAAATCATAGCTAATATGAACATTCGTTCATGGAAAATAAAATAATAATCTGGGTCACTGTATATTTCTAAAAATGGCACTAGTTTTACAGAACTCCTAGTAACTTTAATAATTAGTTATTCTTAGCTAATTTTAAATTTTTATTGCTAGTTATTAATGTTTATGTTTTCTAAGCAGCTTTAATAATGTTAAATGTTATCCAAGTTAGATAATATTTGAAGTATTTAGTAATTTTTAAATTACTATGGTTTTGTAAAGAAACGCTTTTTGCAGAATTTTATGTGCCTGTGGAAATAACCAGTATACCCATGTGTACATCAGTGTTCCCTACTAAATCATCATGCTTGTTGAATTTAAGTTTTGTTATACTTCCAAAAACAGATCACAATTTTCTGACATCTTTCCAATATTGAATATTGAATTCTAAAATTAATTAAATTACTCAGAAAGTGTGTGACAGTCACACTGAGTCGTTTCAGAATGTATATTGAGGCAATACCCAGTAATATCAGAGTTAATGGCTTCTGTAAAAGTCCTACCCTGAAAGGCTACACTTCCTCCAGAGAAACTAGACTCAAGAGGGGGAGGAGGAGGCATGGAGAAAGGATGTAGAGTGCCTGCGACAAACAAAAATGGAATAAGAAAGGCATATGTCACTACTGACTGCTGTTTGGGCTATTTAAATAATATTATAATGATAACTTCTCTAAATATTTGTATTTCTAGATACAGCATCTTTGCATAAAAACTGGCTTACATAAGAAGTTTTATGATTTCAAATGTTACTATGTATTTCTTTCTCCAGGGCATTAAAGTAATTCTCCTCTTTTGCACCTATGATTTGAACTATCAAATATTACCTAGTCCCTGATTCTCTCTTTTCCATCACCTTTTCAACACTTCTGTAACCATTACTTGAATATCTCCTCCTACCATGTTAACCCACGTACCAACACCACATGAGTGTACACATACACATGAATCCACGTACAATATCATGTTTCTCTTGTTGACCTAGTACCCTCCATTTATACCATTGCTACCTGTATGATTGATTAGTTGACTGGGCCTATATAAAAGAAATTTCATTTTCAAATTTATTATGCTTCTTTCATTCAATATTAGTAAGCATCATGTGTTTTCTTATTAAAATACAATAGATTTTCCATGATTAATAGCTCATCTTGTTAAATAATTAGACCTCCATTAGACATTCAGATGAGGAAAAAAAAACAACTATATTCCCCAGAACATTCAAGATGAGTAAAATAGCCTCATAAAGATGCACAAGATAACAAAACATTTGATTTTCCCTAGTGTCTGACTTATGTTAGATATTTGAAAAGTGTTTGCTGAATTGAATGAATTGAAGAGACTTAAGAAAGCCAAGAAAGGGGAGTTGAAGAGAAATGGGTTGGCCAGGTAATTAAAGCTGTAATGTAATATAAAACTACAGCTTACATTAGAATTCCATCTGGAAACCCCTTAGCATCATTTTTCTCAACTTCCTTGTGGCTCTGTTTCTTCACCTGTAGAGTGGGGTAGCAATACTACCTCCCTCACAGGCTTGTTTTGAGGATGACATGTAGAGTTTTGAGAATTTGATAAGCATCATGACATACAATTTAAATATAGATCTCAATTTTTCCCTATTTCTAGTTTTGACAGTTACTGGTTTCCTTTTACAACTCATTTGACTGTTTGTAGAAAAATATGCCTGGGACTGTACATGATCTTCCCTAACTTTCCCAGGCTTTACAAAATCATGTTTTTGTACAAGAACTGTTTGCTTTGGGCTAAAATGTAGATAGAAAGAAGGCAAACTATAGTGAGAAGTAAACTAATGGAGGAGCACATTTACTGATGCAAGTGAGCAAATGGACCAGAAAATTATGTAAAGTGAGTTACAAGATACACTATTTAGCCTTGTGCATAAAACATGGAGTGAGGAATTAGAAGGTGGTTTCTGAGGTATAGCCCTGACACTTAGTAACTTATTCATTTCACACAAGATGACTGTTCTGGGCTTCCTCTGTTTTATCTGCCAACATGTCACCAATCGCAAATACTTATGCAAGTAAACAACGTGCTTAAGTTAGAAACATTTAAACCAGAAGTTTGGAAGTTTATATTAAATTTGGAATAGTTTACTCAAAGTACACTAATATTGTTCTTTCAACTTTCCCATGTAATTGAGTCCTCAACTCCTTGTGAAACAAAGCTAAATGTATTTAAATATTGTTCCTAGCTCCTTTTAGACACATTATTTCCCACACTACATTACAAATACTGGAGTTAATAGATTATACACTGCTGTTCTGTGGATCCAATTGTTATATTTCTTTACATAAGTCATTCATTTTAATTAAATCTCTGGTCTGCAAATATATAACTGTACGTCACAATAAAATTATTCCAGTGGTGTTTGGGTTTCTTTGTCATGCATTAAATTTTATCATGTCTACACAAATAGCACAATCCAAAAGGAACAAGAAGAACAACATATGACGTGCTACACTAGCGCTGTTTATATCTACACTACTGTATACCTATATAGTGCCAAAGTCTGTACTGGGACCTAGACAACTAACCATAGAGGACATCATCTTATCCTTAACAAAGCAAAAGATAGAATAAAGGCCTATAATCAAACAAACTATTAGAAGAATGTGCAAGAAGTAATGTGGTGCTATAACATAGCATCAGTAGAAGCCAAAGGTAAACAAAACTTGGACTGAAAATGCTAAAAGAAAAAGTAATGTGTATAGAGGGAGTGACTTTACACTACACCCTAAAGACAATTTTCCAGGAGGAAATGAAAATTATGCAGAAAAGTAGAAGCACATAGAAATATGTGAAGTAATCAAATGATTATGTTAACATCAGGTGGGGTAAATAGGGAAGCAAAACACGGGTAATAGAATTCCACCAGACTGAGCTAAAAAAAAAAAAATGTCAACCCATCACTAAAAATACTGAAAATCTATAGAAATATGTTAAACAAGGCAACGTTCTCACTCCCTGGAAACACACCAGCTGAACAGGCCAGGGAAGGAGGTAAGCTAACTGAAGAAATTCACCATTTGCTCCACTCCTCCAAATCAAATCCTCCAGTCTCATCTCTAGTTCCGCAGCTGAGTGAGAGTGGCAGGATGCCACCACCTCATCTCTAGTGGATCTCACAGATCCCCCCTCCCAACGCCTCCCCCTACTCTTTGCTTTATCCCAGCCCTAACTCCAACAGGTACTTTCTGCTAACCCACAGGCAGCTCCTGCCAGGGAAGCAGGTAGGTTGCCTGCAGATTCTCACCTCTCCTTCTGTTCCTCTGGCTCTCATCCTCAGATCTACAGCAGCCCTTCTAAGAGGATCTCTCTTCACTCTCTGCCCCCATTTCAATGAGATGAAAAAAGAGATCCTGGTGGCACACTCTGCTGTCCTCCCCATGCCATCTCCCTCAGAACCCTAACCTATCCCCATTTCTGAGCGTCCGCTCCCAATACCCAGAAACACATTGTATCTGGTATCCCTGGTGGCCATACCTTCAGGTCCACAGAAAGTCTCCTACCAGGCAACACATAGCCACTACACTCTCCTGAAAACCAGAGACAAGACAGAAACCAAGGAACAAAACATCCACCAACAAAGACAAAAATCAATTATCAGTACCTAGAACTATATATAATCTTGCAAATCCCAGATGACTAGATGCTAGCTAAAAACACAGTAAAAAACAAACAAACAAAAAAACCAGTCAGAATAGTAATAGTATGTCTCCACGAAAGCACAACAATTGTACCTGAGTATTCTGACATAGTTGAAGCACACAGAAAAAAAAAAAAAAAAAAACCTTAAAAGAGCACGTGTGAATATGATAGATGTTCTTAAAGAGGAAATGAAGAAATCCAGGAAAACACAAATCAACAGTGGAAGGAAATGAACATAACCATTCAAGAACTGAAACTGGAACTAGAATAAAAATGAAAACCCAACATGAGAGAAATCTGGAAATGAAAAATTAGGAATTTGAATGGGCACCTCAGAGGCAAGTTTCACCAACAAAATAAAAGATATAGAAGAGAGAATCTTAGGTGCTGAAGATATGATGAAGAAATGGATACATCAGCCAAAGGAAATATTAAATATAAAAACTTCCTGATGCAAAGCATTTAGTGTCACCACTCTAGAGGCAGTGGGACTTGGGAGAATGGAGCTGATACATGAGGTGGACTACTGTCTCATGTAATAGTCAACTCTTTTCAGGGCCTCAGAAAAGTTATTCTCTGATGGGTAAGAATGGTCACATGTGCAAGGGGCTAATGAGTTCAACCTGAATACAATCACAAGGACAAGCTTCGTGTGTCAAAAACAAGTCATTCCTCCTGCCTGGCAGTGGTGGCATACACCTTTAATCCCAGCACTCAGGAGGCAGAGTAAGGCGATCTCTGTGAGTTCCAGGCCAGCCTGGGCTACAGAGTGAGTTCCAGGAAAAGCACAAAGCTACTCAGAGAAACCCTGTTTTTTTTTTTTTTTAAAAAAAAAAAAAAAAGAAAAAGGCATTCCATGGAAGCATATAAAGGGTAGTCTGGGCATTTAATTACATAACAACAGCAAACAGTAATTAATGATCTGAAGTAAACTCACTCCTGTCCACTATACTGGGGAAATTCTATTGAAGAAATCGAGGTCACAAGATGCTTTCTGACAAGCACTCAGAATTGTCCTCACATGACTCCATTCCTGGACCTTGTCACAATAATGGACTCAACAAGCAAGCTAGTGTAGCCATTTTAATATCAAAAAAGACTTTAAACCAAAACAAATCAGAAGAGACAGAGAATAGTACAATAAATATGTATATATGGAATATGTATATGAACGGAAAAACCCACCAAAAGGAAATTTCAGTTCTTAACATATGTAACACACGGACAAACAACTTTGTAAAAGAAACACTACTATAGCTTAGATCACATATTGACCCTCACACACTGATACTGAGAGACTTGAACACCCCATTCTCACAAATAGACAGTCATCAAGACAAAAACTAAACAGAGAATGATAAATTGGTCAAGACAGAAATTAAGAAAGAAATGGATTACTTTCTAGAATTGAATAAAAATGAATACACAACATATCCAAACTTACGGGACACGGTGAAAGCTGTTCTAAAAGGTAAGTTCATAGAACTAGGTACCTACTCAAAAAACAAAAACTTTGAGAAATCTCTTACTAGCATCTTACTTGAAGTCTTAGCTAGAATAATAAGACAACTGAAGGAGATTGAGGGGATACAACTTGGAAAAGAAGAAACCAAAGTATCATTATTTGCAGTGATATGATAGTATACATAAGTGTCTCAAAATATTCCACCAGGAAATTCTAACAGCTGATAAACACTTTCATCAAAGTAGCTGTATACAAATTTAAACTTACAAAAATCAATAGTCTTCCTATATAAAAATGACAAATGAACTGAGAAAAAAATCAGAGAAACAAAATGTTTCACAACAGCTTCAGATAATATAAAATATCTTGGGGTAACTTTAACGAAGCAAGTGAAAGACTTATATGGTAAAAACTTCAAGTCTTTGAAGAAAGAAATTGAAGAAAATATTAGAAGATGAAAAGATCTCCCATGCTCATGGATCAGTAAAAATAACCATCTCACCAAAAACAATCAACAGATTCAGTGCATCCCCCATCAAAATTCCAACACTATTCTTTTAGATATTGAAAGGACAATTCTCAGCTTCTTTTGGAAATACACACACACACACACACACACACACACAAATAACATCAGGATGCATAAACAATCCTAAACAATATACAAACTGCTGGATTTCTCACCATTCTTGATTTTAAGTTGTATATAAAGGTATAGTAATAAGAGACCCAGGCATAAATCTGCATAAATCTATACACATTTGGACATCTTATTTTTGATAAAACCAGGAAAAGTGACAGCTTCTTCAACAAATTGTGCTGATCAAAGTGGATGGCTACCTGTAGAAGAATCTAAATAGATCCATATTTACCAACTTCAAATAGATCAAAGACTTCGACATAAAACCAGATACATTTAACCTGATAAAAGAGAAAGTGGAAAATAGCCCTCATTGGCATAGAATAAGATGTTCTGAATAGAACACTGTTAACACAGGTACTAAGATCAACAATTAATAAATGGGACCTCATGAAACCAAGAAGCTCTTTAAGGCAAAAGACAAAGTCATTCCTACAAAGCAGTAGCCTACAGAATGGGAAAAGATATCTACTAACTCCACATCTAATAGAGGACTAATGTTCAAAATATATAAAGAACTCAAAAAATAAATATCAAAAGAAAACAAATAATCCAATTTTCAAAAATGGGGTACAGATCTAAACAAAGAATTCCTAATAGAGGAATCTTAAATGGTTGAGAAACACCTAAAGAAATGTTCAACATCCTTAACAATCAGGGAAATGTAAATCAAACTACTTTGAGATTTCATGTTATACCTGTAAGAATGGCTAAAATCAATAACACAAATGACTGCTCATGCTGTTGAGGATGTGGAGCAAGGGGAACACTCCAAATTGTACAGCCACTATAGAAAGCAATATGGCAGTACCTCAGAAAACTGGGAATAGATTTACCTCAAAATTCAGCTATAGCACTCCTGGGTATATACCCAAAGAATGTTTAACCCTGCCTTCAAAATATGCTAGGACAAGGGTGTCAAAAAGCTTGTGGGAGTAGCCAACTAATATCTAATTTGACTTAATACTTACTCCACAAGATGGAATCCATACCTGACACTGCTTAGGTGACCAAGAACCAGAGATTAGATAGCCTAGAGACCTAGGATAAAATCAAATAGTACTGGCCTTTAAAAAAAAA
>CABHPQ010144987.1:0-12355 GCA_902168405.1 Peromyscus aztecus
TCACTGTGATTTAGCATGGGCCAGATTATCCTATCTGTGTTTGTAGCTCTTTGTTTAAAAATATAAATAACTCAAATTCTGAGAGTCACCAAAACCTTGGATTTGGAGTCACCAAATTTGGAGTCACCAAAACCTTGTGTCACAAGAGGGCACAGTTGTCCTTATCTCAGCATTTCCCTAGCTATCCCCTATCTCATCCATTTGGACATTCTTTCTAGAAACATGTAAATTCTCTCATCTCCATTCTCTACCTATTTCCTGCATATTAACTCACAGGAAGTCAAGAGCAAGACCACAATCTTCACCAGGAAACAAATGCCTTCCCAGGTCTTCTGTGAGGAATGGGAGATGGAGATAGGCTATTGCTAGAACCTCCTAGGACACCTAGGATGATGTAGGCAGCGGTGAGCAGGAGATGAGGTCCAACACTGGAGGTTGTCTTCTGACGTCCACATAGTCTATGACAAGTGTCTACCTGCACACACACACACAGACGCCAAACACATCATACACACACACACATTCAGCAAACATCATTCTAAGGCAAATTTCTTTTTTATTAATTGAGAATTTCCTATAATATATTTCATCACATTCACTGTCCTCCCTCCACTCTTCCTATATCCACCCCATTTCACACCCACACAGTTTTCCATACTTGTTTAGTGTCTTTTTTGTTTTTTATTTTCAAACCATTCAGTTCAATTTGTGCTGCCCACATTCTCTTGGCCATGTGGTCATTCACTAAAACGTTGTTGACATACTAAAGGCAGCAGACAATAAATGCTCACTTATGGGTAGGATTTCATGACCACTAACCCACTCTAAGCTCGGGGATATGTAGACCTTGTACATGTGGTTAAAATGCCTGTCCATATGTGCAACTGCCTGTCGTGTTCAGAAAGGAATGTTTCCTTGTTGACATCTACTTCCTCTTATTTTCACCCCCTGTCTGCCCCCTCTTCTACAATGACCCAAGGGGTCATGGGGGGTCAGCTTTCAAAGGAAGACTAGGAAGAATGAATCGGAGTTTGGGGTGAGAGGGCAGCATAGTGGAGCAAATACAGGAAGGATGACTAACATTAAAGACATTTTGAAAATGTAATATGAAAACCTACCACTGTAGAAGCTTCCTAAAATATATACATAAACATATATACATATATATGCATATATAGCATGCATATAAGATGAGTCCAAATGAAGTTAACCTATTAAGAGTTGACGAACAAATAACAAAGCATGGTACAAGGAATGAGTTATCTTTTTTTTTTTAAGATGGTGGCCAGTGATGTCCCATAACCTCCCAAACATTATTAGCTATTGCCCATGTTCTGGGTTACCCTCAAGAACTTGGCAATAAGTTCTTACTCCTGAAGATGCTATGTACTTGAGTCTTAGGAAATGGAGAGATTAAGCTGGTGCTGGCATGGGAGCTTCATCAATCCTGGTTAGCACTGATAGTGTTATGCTTAATGCTAGAGGAGAAATGTAATCATTAATCACGCTCATCTGTGAGCATTGTGAGCTACAATAATGACTGACTTGGTGGAAAATGCCCACTGGTGAATCATGATATGAATGTAATGGAAATAACCACCAGTTTCTGATTGGTCTTAAGACTTGTTCTAGGAGACAAAACACAGACTTGGCATGGCTTTTGGGGGCCACACTGAGTTTACTTTTTTGTCAGTAAACTTGGAACATTTTTTTCTGTCATGTTGATATTGAGTTTTTTTTTTTTTTTTTTTTTTTTTTTTTTAAGGACATGAATCTGGGTATAGGAGAAAGGGACAAGAGTTATATGACTAATAACAGAAGTTTTAAGAGCTCAAAGCTCCAGAAATAAATAAAAACAAAATACATATTATTTGTACATTTACACAGACATACTAATGCACATATATGAATGTCAGTTAAGGTATGTCAGTCTCACATAAGAAACCAAGCAAAGCAAGAAGAGACTAAAGTTCAGGCACATGTGCATATATAGAACACTCTCCAAACAACCCAATCCTCTGATAGCCTCAATCTCTATCTCCCCATCCACCCAAGAAAGAAAAGGATAACTCTTAAGAAACTTTACGTATTAAAGAACCGTACTTAAAAAACTGGGTTGAGCACACAGGATAAACTTGCAACCCCTGCACTTGGGAGGTTGAGCCAGGGGAAAAAAAGAGGTTAGGGCCAGCCTTAGCTACATACTAAGTTCCAGTCTAACCTGAGCTGAATGAGAGACTACCTCAAAGAGCCATTAAAATAATAATGAAGCTACATAGTCATTTTCTTTCATAACTAGGAGGAGGAGGTAAAATTTTAAAAGTCTAAGAATGCCTTTAAGGCTGAAAAAAAAAAAAACAGTCCATTTTAAAAATTGAGCCAGAAGGAACACCATCACTGACCCTCAGAAATATAAGAAAATGGCCTTTCAGGCCATGTTGGATTTATTTTTGTCTAGTTCCGTGTGCTTTTTTGGATTTTGGCTTTTGGTTTTCCGTTTGTTTATTTGTCGTTTGATACACAGAAAGGTATAGGGAGAAAAGACATCCATCCATCTCTTGCTTCCTTCAGTATGGACTAGAGTAGTGGGTTTTTAGTCAGCCTGATAAAAATCGTTGAGCCATTCACAAGCCTATCAGCCGCCTAGGAACTCTGGGTCTGTTCTTAAAGCCTCAAGCGGGATGCTGTAAATTACTGACTGCCAGAGTTTTTTTTTTCTTTTTAGCTTAAAGGGGAAGTATGGGATGCACGGCCTACCCACAAACCCTGCCGCCTTTAACACACACATAACCGCCTAAGACGCAGCTAGAGAGAACAGTAGGTATGCTTTGGCACTGAGGCACTTTGAACGGCCCGCGGCATGAGCAACTTCAGAAGCCACAGTCTGCAGACGTATTCTGATCAGCCTTTTACAGGAGTGCGATTCAATCTCTCTCCACAATCCAGGACTTCCTCTGCCGGTGTCTCGGTTTAAACGACGGCCATGCAGGTATCGGTGATCCAGACCACCATCAAGACCAAGGTCTCGCCAGGCCTGGAGTCTCTGACTGTCGTGGGGTCCCCTCGGGCGTTGTTCCGACCCCTGGGCCTTCTCCGCCTGCTGCAGCTGTTATCTACCTGTTTGGCTTTCTCACTAGTGGCCTACAACGGTGCCTGGATGGGCGCCATGGCCAAATGGTGCATGTTCTCCTGGTGCTTCTGTTTCTCCATGACCCTGCTCGTCCTCAGCCTCGAGTTGGGTGGATTCCAGAACCGCGTCCCCCTGTCCTGGCTGGATTTCCCCATCACCTGCGCCTCCTATGGTGTCTTCTTCTGCCTGTCGTCTTCCATCATCTACCCTATCACCTGCGTGCGGTTTATGGCTCATGGGTCTGTCAGAAAAAACGCCGTCGTCGCCACAATCTTCTCCTCCATCGCCTGTGTGGCTTATATAACAGAAGTGGCCTGGACTCATACAAGGCCTGGTGAGATGACTGGCTATATGGCCACTGTGTCCGGGCAGCTCAAGGTCTTTGAGTCCTTTGTAGCCTGTGTTATCTTTGTCTTCATCAGCAACCCACACCTGTACATGCATGAACCTGCTCTGGAGTGGTGTCTGGCTGTGTATGCCATATGCTTCGTCCTAACCATGGTGATCATCCTGCTGAATTGCAACAACATCCTGCCCATCCCCTACCCCACCCTCTTGACCTCCATGGCCTTCCTGTCTGTCCTCATGTACACTACCGCCGTTGTCCTCTGGCCCCTCTACCAGTTCAGTGAGGCATCTCCGGGCCAGGCCCGAAGAACCATGGATGCGTCCTGTCAGTACACACGTCCCTACTCAGTGTGTGCCTGGGATCGCCATCTGGTAGTGGCGATCTTGACTGGTGTCAACCTGCTGACGTATATCGCTGATTTTATTCACTCTGGCTAGCTGGTGTTTGTCAAGGTCTAAGGTTTCCAAGGGGTCCTGTGGCACGCCCCTGGGGCAAAGTCTCCATTCTTCTTGCCTTGTTTTCTCCTGCCCCCTCTTCTGTATACCTTCTATCGGATTCATCGTTCTTTTTCCGGTTTATTTTCTTTCCCCTTCCTTTTCTGGTTTGTTTACTTTATCACCATCCTGCTTTGCCCCTGAGCTGTGTCTCCACAGCTCTCCGCTTTCACACTTTTGCTTGTCCAAACTACATTTTTCTCTGAGTTTTCCCGTCTCTTTATTTCCTGGTCGTATCTTTCTCTTTCCTGAGAAGCCCTCAGACTCCTTTGCAGCTCTTCATACCAGATACCTAGGGGGCCTCTCGCCAAACCATGAGGAAATGCTGTTTTAAGTTTTCAGGTTTCTTCTTTAAGCACTGTTATTCTTACCTTATACGTGTCATGTTCCCTCAGTTAGTACTTAATTTTTATTTCTAACCCAAAACATTATCACATGTCAGTCTCTGACTCTCTGTCTGGAATTCCTCTTTGCTTGATTAATTACTATTGTGTGGGTTTGATCTCAGATTTAATATCTCAAGTCTTACTGATCCCACATACGCAATACCAAAGCATATTTTATTTCATGTGCTCATCTGGACACCATTACCTACTACACAGAAAGTTGTTAATAAATACAAATCAAAATCAACGTACTTATTTTAAAAGTCCAACATATAACATCCATACAATTTATGTAAACATAAAGCTAATAGTAGCTTCTAATAAAAGTCAATATATTTTGACTTAAGATAAGAAATTGAATGTTTTATTTTATTGTTGAATACACAGTTTGCTATGTATAAACACAACAATCCGTGTGTGTGTGTGTGTGTGTGTGTGTGTGTGTGTGTGTATATATATATATATATATATATACAGCAGTGGTTTTCAACTCGTGGGTCACAACCACTTTGGGTATTCAAATGACTCTTTCACAGGGGTAGCCTAAGACCATTGGAAAACACAGATATTTACATTATGATTCATAATGGTAACAAAATTACAGTTCTGAAGTAGCAACTAAAATAATCTTATGGCTGGGGGTCACCACAATATGAAGAGCTGTATTAAAGGGTTGCAACATTAGGAAGATTGAGAACCACTTATATAAAGCATCACTATAAGTGGTTCTTTCATTGCATCATTTTCTACCTATATTAATATTTCCACTGATTGCTGTACTTCATTTTGTATAATTAATGAAGCCACAACTATAATACTGCTTTAAGATGTTATATACAACAAACAGTTGGGTTTTTTTTCCATACCTAGTCTTTTCTCACTTAAATTAGACAATAAAACTAAGGTGATTATCAGACTTTATTTTACAAGATTATATTGGAGCCGGGCGGTGGTGGCGCACGCCTTTAATTCCAGCACTCGGGAGGCAGAGGCAGGTGGATCTCTGTGAGTTTGAGGCCATCCTGGGCTACTGAGTGAGCCCCAGGAAAGGCACAAAACTACACAGAGAAACCCTGTCTCGAAAAACCCAAAAGAAAAAAAAAAGATTATATTGGAAAACACAAAGAAGGACCTTCTTAAATGTAAGAAGAGCATGTTTATAATTTTCACACAGAAGTTATCAGTATAGATTTTAACTGCCAACTGAGGCTCATTTCCCAAAAATAGCACAACAATTTGTCACAGAATTGACTATATTTTCTCAACTTTCAAGATGGGGACAAAAATACAAAGTGTTTAATTATTAACTCATCTTAATTATGGAAAGCAAATGAAACCCTAACCTGAACATTCATGAGTATATCAAAAAACTTGCAAACAACTCTGGGGAAGATTTAAAAATATCTATGCATAACAGCAAACTGTCTGGCAAGGTTACTACAGATCTCTCTCCAAGAAAAGTAGAGAGGGATTTTGTGGGTAACTTAAAACAGTTTTAAGTTAAGATGACAGACTATTATCTAATTTACACATTAAGACTCTTTGGCTTCAGTTTTATGTCCAAGAAAGGGAAAGAAAATTACCGAGTATGCCACCAGGGAATCTTGAAAAGAATAGGGACGGAAATCTTATTTATGGATGTTTAGGAGACAAATAGGGTATAAAACTAGGTTGCATGTTTGTGTATTTTCCTAGAAACACTGGGCACATTAAAAGCTGCGCAGTAGGATAACACCCATACCCAACATAACTTCTCCAATAGGATCACGCAGGATGGGGCTGTACAGAAAACATGAGCTTGCCAAGGCCAGCACTTCACAGTGCAGCTGAGAAAATACTTCAAGGGAAAAGTGAGAGTGGAAAGGTGTAACAAGCTCCTGGAGACGCGCGCAGAAAAACACAGAAGACAGACAGCGGTAGAGAAACCACTCCGTTCTTAATAGTTTTAACATGTTTTATTCCAAAGCAATCTCACTGAGAAGTTGTTTTATGTCTGTAGAGTAGCTATGAGAAAGTCACCACCAGAGCTGCAAAGCTAATCTTACTTTAGATTTTAAATGACAAAAATATGCTCATACCACATGCATTTCATTGAGTAAGTAAAAAAAAAAAAAGTATCAGTCTTTAGATGTAATTTGTTCGTGGAATAGTAATTTATGAAATAGTAATTATAATGAGCAACATTCTGTGACACACATGCAGACTTACCTTCATGATTGTCAGAATTCATGCCTCTTTTAGAGCAGTGCACCATGGATTTGGGGAATAAATGGGAGGTAGGGAACTGGGTATCCAGAGAGAAGTCACGCATTGAGTTTCGTCTAGGAAAGACCTATATTTTATTATAATACCCATAATTAATGCTTTACCAGGAAAATACCTTGAAAGATTATTTCAAAATCATTTCCCTAGAAAGATCCTTCTCAACTACTTTCATCTCCTCACACAGACTCTTCAACATGGGAATATTGCTTCCACTTTACATTTTAGAAAGCAGAGGCAGAGAGACTGAGCAACCGCCAAGGATAAGGTTCTATGGTGAGACTTTAAAAGAGCTAGGTTTGCAACTACATTAGTCATGATCTTTTCACATGCAGTACTCAGTTCCTCCAGTGATAATTAGAATAAACAAATTGCCCATGATTCATTGTACTGATGCACAAGTATCATTATTCTATAAGAATGGGTTGTAATGTAACACCATCATTTGACTGAATTGCCTGATAGTATTATGTACTGTCTTCCTCATTCCACTACAGTTATATTCTTTATAGATTAATTTAAAGAAACAAAAATATATAGTATAGTACTTTTAAAAGTTCTTAGGAATTCAAGGAAAATTGCCATCAATTTTTGATATTTTGGATTGTTAAACAGCTCCATTTATTCATCTTACAGAATATAGATTACGCATATTTAGGAACTTTTATTTACTTATTCATTTCTATGAGTCAAACCATTGAAAATCACGAGAATAGAGACTGGATTGGAATGGTGTTAGTTCTCCTATGGTGTTTACTCTGCCAAAGGCAATGTTTAACCTTTTTAAAGAAGTCCTCTTGCTATTGAACTTCTTAAGATTAAATGTGAGATGAGCTATCTGTTGCATTAAGGGAAAATTATTCACACACTGTTCTTATACAATGAGTCAGAATATTTTCAAGAAAACAAAAAAATTGAAACTTTTGAGCATAAACTGAAAGATCTTGTGTTGTAAATCTGCTTTGGATAATTCATAAACATTTGCTAGCCACTACTGGAGAAATCTGCTGTTGATATCCAAAATGCCATAGTCCCTTTATGCAAACTGATAGATCATCTAATACGACTTAAAGACATTTTAAAATATTTGATTTTATTTTATGTATGTGATTGTTTCCCATAATTATATATTTTTATCATGTGTGTACTTGACACTTGTGGAACCCAGAAGAGAACATCAGGTCTCCTGGAACTGGACTTATAGACTGTTGTAAGCCTCCCATGTGTGTCCTGGGACCCAAACTCAGATCTTTGGGAAGAGCAACAAACTCACTTAAGTGCTGATCCATCTCTACAAGCTCAATTTTTTGATTGGCATGACAATATGCTTTTAATTAGAATTATTTCATTGAGCAAAACGTCTTGATGACTTACTACATGTCTGTTACATTGATACTGGTGCATTTTACAGATATTGACAATAGTTCAGAAGATATGGAAGGTATAGCTTATTAAAGATGGCCCCAAATGTATTGGCATTTCCATTGAGATGTAAGCAAATTCCCTTAAATTTGGTCCTATTTCTGATTGTTTTAATCAGTATAATACTGGAGAAATAGTACTATAACATTTCTTAGTCTGAAGAGAACTTACTATTTTTACCTCTTCTTTCTTTTAAAATTTTGATCTTCAAGTAAGTAGTTTAATTGTATGAAATTACTGTATTGCAATGAAGCATGGTCTGGCCTACTGAACAGTCATTAAAAAGACTGTGGATATACCAAGCAAGGCTGGGCCAAATCCTAGCAGATCCCCTCTTCAAACATTCACATCATGGTGTAATATTATAGAAATTTTAATCAAGAATATATTTTTCTCCAATGTTTACTTCTCAAATTCTTATCAATATAATTAAATACCATAAAAATTTCCATAAGCATCCAAACACATGCATAATTATTTTTTAATTAATATCAAAGGATACTATAAAACTTACGAACTCTTCACCTATTCTAATATGTAATGTTGGAACATCTGTTTAAACTATTTAAACGTTATATTGTAAATAAATAAAGTGCTAGTATCTGTCATAGTAATATAATTAATGAGGCAATGACCTTGAAGGTTATGTATTGTATATGGCACACAAAAATAGTAACTTTCAACTTGATAAATTTATTTTTCTCATTTAGAATTTCTTATGATATATAGATGAAAGCATATACAGTAGTGTTTACTAAAAACCTTTGCCCATTTTTTGAAACTCTTCAAAAACCAAGTATTCAAACATTATCACATTCCGTCACAGACTATTTCCTTTCTGTTTTATCTTCATGTGGTGAATTTCCCTGGAAAATATTACACTTGTGTTACAAATTCGACAACATCGTTTAGCTGATTTGAGCATCAAGGATTGCCAAGTGCTAGAATGTTGTAGGTTTGAAGTGAAATCAGCTTAAACTGCCCTCAGCCCACTTAATAGTCACTTTTTGCCCACTTCTGTGTTTGATCTAGTCCTCTTGCTACGTAGCAATACTTACATTTCATTAACTCAAAAGATCAGGAATACAATTATATATCATCTGATATCTATAGCATTTCCTTCCTTCATTATAAATAGCTAACATGGTGGTCTAACAATATATTTTAAAAGTATATTGAGTCAGCCTACTTGGTGGGTCCCAACAATGTGTTTTAAAAGTATATTAATTCTATGTACTCAATATAAAAATATTAAAAATCCTAACACAATCTGGAGGACTAAAGATGAGAGACATTTTTTGTTAATCAGCATATATTTAACTATAAGCTTTCACTTATTTTTAAACACTCCCATGCTTTTCTCATCATTGTTACTGTGTATATGTACCGTGTTGCCTCCTGTACGCAGTCAGTTAACCAACAAAGTCTTCTTTTCTTCAAGATAATGCTAATTAACAAATTAAGATAAAATGCTTTAAAAGCAAACTCTTTAAGTACTTTCTTCATTATGAGTGTTATACAATTGTGATGGGTTCTGTGTTTTATTATTATTATTATTGTTGTTATTATTGTTATTATTATTATTAGTAGTAGTAGTCATTATAACTTGTTCTTTTTAAAGCTAAGTCATTGACAGAGTTATAGGAAGACACCTGTAACCAAGAGTTGAAATAATGGTAATATTCTACAAGCTTGTAATTGAAAGCTAGATATTACAGAGGATTCTAATGAGTGTGAGACACATGCCACATGCATTGACTTGTTCACATTTATGTACTCATATATTTATATGCACAAAAACACATAAATACATTTATATAGCCATACATGGCTTTCATGTTTCAAGGTATCTATATATGGTTTTCATATTTTAAGGGTCTTCATAATGGGATTAAGACTGTGTTATAAATGTATAATAAAGGGGGTGTGAACTAGCTATAGCAAACGTATGTGTACTGTATTAGATTCTCAGCCAATTAACTGAGACTTGAAACTACAGCTGCTTACTATATTGACCTCTCCCTGTTTTATGTTAAAATTATTTTCATTAAAAAATCATTTTCATAAATCCCAGTGAAGAAAAAACTTAATAATGATGATGCCTTCCGTTTTGGAAACTGTATCCCCATCCCCAATAATAACCGGAGCCTCACTTTACCTTAGGTTCTCTTTAAAGATGATAACTTCACTACTTGTAATTAAAAATCAGTAAGCGAGTTACTTTATCCACAGAAAGACTATCTTTTAAAGGGTTTAGTTAGCTGGACTAAAACAGAATTATAATCATAATTTAAGTATATAGTACAATTTATTTCATAAATTAAGAGAGCTTGTGAGACACATGAAGCATGATGATCCAAATTGAACCTCCCATCAAGCAGTAGGTTCTTGACTAAAACCTGTGATTCTCCATGCATAAAACTCATGGTAATAAAGTAAGTTACAATATTTTCCAGGTCAAATATGTGGTAATGTTGTAATCCTTTAAATGTCTACAATTTTCTTGGTCTTTGCCTACAAAAATAAAGACATTATGTGTTTAAAATAGTTACATACCTAGCTAGCATCAATATAATTTGTTATATAAAAAACATTTAGAACTTTAAATTTAAGCTAAAAAAACTTGGACCATTATGTAATCTCATTTTAGTGTTGTATTTCGAATATAGAGTCAATATCAAGCAAAGAAATGACTGAATTAGCCTGAAAATGAAATCTTACTTTCACATTTGCTTTTCATACAAAAACAAATTCAACGGACTTCTGGAAATTTAAGTAAAAATGAAAGTATTCCAAGCCATCTATTTTAAATTAACTTTTTAAAAGCTCATACTATTTTTACTTTTACCACTAATTACCCATTAAACCTGAAACTTTGTAATTATTTTTTGTCCCAATATTCAACATTTTTTGTTCTAAGTATATACTCATCAATGCCTACGACAATTATGATTATTTAATAGTGCTGGGGAATTGATGCATTTAGTTTTACTCTTTTTCAAACTAACTGATACGTTAGATTTGTAAGGCATTAGTGATACTGTGTAACAGAATTTAAATAATTTTAAACTCAAATATTTGTCTTTGAAATCATGACAAAATAATCCATACTCCCAAACTTTATTTGAGTGACTGAGAAAATTACTTGAGTTACAAAATTAGATACATTCTTTTTTTTCTCTTTTCTTTTTTAATTTTTTTTATTTTATAATTTAATTTAATTTTACATATCAGCCACAGAGTCCCCTGTCCTCCCTCCTTCCGCCCCCGCCCCGCCCTCCCCCCAGCCCACCCCCATTCCCATCTCCTCCAGGGCAAGGATTCTCCTGGGGATTCAGCTCAGTCTGTTAGATTCAGTTGAGGCAGGTCCAGTCCCCTCCTCCCTTCACCCAAGCTAAGCAAAGTGTCCCTACATAGGCCCCAGGTTCCAAACAGCCAGCTCATGCACTAAGGACAGGTCCCAGTCCTACTGCCTGGGGGCCTCCCAAACAGTTCAAGCTAATCAACTGTCTCACTTATCCAGAGGGGCTGATCCAGTTGGGGGCTCCTCAGCTATTGGCTTATAGTTCATGTGTTTCCACTAGTTTGGCTATTTGTCCCTGTGCTTTTTCCAATCATGGTCTCAACAATTTTCGCTCATACAATCCCTCCTCTTTCTCGCCAATTGGACTCCCGGAGCTCCATCTGCGGCCTGGGCATGGATCTCTGTATCCGCTTCCATCAATCATTGGATGAGAGTTCTAGCACAATTACAGGATCTGTAAAATTATATTTTCAAGTTATTTGTAAAATATAATATAACACAGTAGGTGAATAAGAATATTTACTGAATGAAAATATTTTAAAATGACTGTAAAAGCTATGATCACTTAAAATGACAATTTTATCAGGTATATTACATTAAATTGTTTATATACTATATTGGTATACATATGTTTTCATAGTTTATAATGTAGAATATAAGCTTATCACTGTTCTAATAATGAACAATTGATTAAATTTGAAATATAAAATTTAGAACTCTTCTTATTCCTTTCTCAAAATACTAATTAGTACAAATTTTTGTATATTACTGTCTGAATATATTATACACTGCCATAGCATATGTTTAATGCCTAAATCATTTTGAATACTAAATTTTTATTTGCTTATTTATTTTACTTAAAGGTTTCTTAATGTTCTTAATTTGCCTATTTGACTTCAAATGTCGTTAATGTTAACCATGCTATTTGTACAGTCACATTCTGTTCTTTACTTGTATGTAGTTTCCTATATTTGCAAACTTGCCTTACTCAAGGCCGGGCGGTGGTGG
>CABHPQ010144989.1:0-10203 GCA_902168405.1 Peromyscus aztecus
TGCTTTTATTTTTATTATTTATTTTCTTCTGCTTATTAAGTATTAATTTACCCTCCTCTTTTACTTTCCCGAGACATACACGCAGATGAAATAGTCTTTAGATCTCCTCTTGCTCACATTTAGATTGTCCATCAGCCCACACTAACCCGGATCTTGCAATCTTGTACCTCATTCCTGCCCTGGCTGGTGAGACCATCTCCTCTCCACTTCCTTTACCATCTAGTTCTTCCAGTCTCATTCAGAGTCTGTTTGTTTTGTTCTTTTGTTTTTGTTTGTTTCAAACAACTGGCTTGTTAATTTTCTGAAAATCCTGGGGTTTTGAAATTGCATTAAATGTTTAAGAACTGACATCTTTACAACGTTAGGACTTCCAGTCTGGTAACGTATTTGTCTCCATTGAGTCTTTGTGACTTCCACAGGCGCCCACAGTTGGCTTCGAGCAGGTAATACACACCAACCCTACGTTTACTCCTAAGAACCTCCAGGTACCTGCCTTCCTCTGCTTAATTCTGTCCTTGACTTCCTGCCCTTTTCTAGCTCCCAGCCAAATGTCTTATCAACTCATTTTTAATCTTTTTAAGCTCTCACTTTCTAATAACACTCTGAAGTTTCCTCCAAACATCACTTTGCTTGCATCTACTGTATTTTTGTACATTGTTATTGGTTTCCACTCCCAAAGAGTTTGTAATTTCACATAGTAAAATCAAGAATGTTCAATACTTTTCCTTTTAGATTTGGAGTGATGTTTTAATTATTACTTATTACTAATATCATTATAGTTAAAGATTCATGTGCTTCTAATATTAGGTAAATTTCTCTCTCTCTCTCTTTCACACTTTGTAGACTAGGCTGGCCTTGAAGTTTGTATTTTAATACATGGTTAAGTTTTGAGACTTCCATTGCTATTTGGAGTGTATTCTTTGTTGTATCTCTTTTAGAAAATCTATTCATTTACTTATTGGGGGGGGTTGCACATGTCACAGAATGCATTTAGAGGTCAGAGGGCAATTTGAGGAAGATGGTTCTCTCCTTTCAGAATGAGTCCCAGAGACTGAAGGCAGGTGCTCGGCCACGGTGGCAGGCGATCTGCCGTGGTGACAGGTTCTCGGCCACGGTGGCAGGCTCTCGGCCGCGGTGGCAGGCTCTCGGCCGCGGTGGCAGTGCGCTTACCCGCGGAGGCATCTTGTCAGCTCTGTTGTGTGTCTGTAACACCAGGCTTGCTTGAGCCATTCATTTAAACCCTCTGTATCTTCGTGAGAGTGTGACTTAAAAGATAAAAAAATCTCCTACTTCCATTATGGATTTGCCAACTACTTGTATCAACTCAGTAAATGCTCTAATTTTAAAGCCACATTCTCGCTTCCCAAAGTCTTTTTGATGATCCATGTCTTTCATCAAAATGATAAATGTTTATTTTTGTTGTTGCTTTTTAAAAAAAAAACATTTTAGAATGAAACCAATATTTTGTTAAGACTTTTGTCTCCTTTATATTTTTAGTATTTCCATGGGATCTATTTTTCAATTTAGAAGTTTTCTTTATCTTTTTATGTTACAAATACCTTTTGTAAACAGCACATGACAAATTTTTGAAAACTCACATTTGTACACTTCAGTTGAAGAACTTAACCTATGTATGTTTACTGTAATTATTGGTATATTTAGACTTAAAGGTACCTTTTTTTTATTTACTATGATTTCTTGTTTTTGTTGTTGTTGTTTTGTTCCTTGATGAATTCACTTCTCCTTTCTACCTTTATTTGTTGTCATGAAAATGTTGTATTCTAGCCAGGATAATCTATCTGAGTTCAAGGCCAGCCTGGTCTACACAGAGAGCTCCAAGACAGCCAGGGCCACACGGAGAGGCCCCGCCTCAAACAAACAGAGATGTGCTCTGTTTTTCTCATAGTGACTTTTAATTTTTCCCCACTCAGTGCTGGAGATTAAACCCAGGGCTTTACAAGCTGGATAAACACTCTCTACCTCTGCCCAACTGTTCTTTTCAAGTTGAGTTTTAGTCTTTATTCTATCTATTTCCCATAAACCATATGAATATTCATCACTTTCTGCCCCAACACAGGCACCATAGCAGGTACTCACTGGCTCTTCTCTTTCCTTCTGCTCAGTCTGCTGTTTTAGTCGCAGGTGGTTATTATTCATGACACATGGCCATCGTTAGCTTATTCCTTATTCCTTATTCCTTCTTTCTTTCTTTCTTTCTTTCTTTCTTTCTTTCTTTCTTTCTTTCTTTCTTTCTTTCTTTCTTTTCTTTCTTTCTTTTTTGTTTGTTTATTGAGACAGGGTTTCTCTGTGTAGCTTTGATGCCTGTCCTGGAACTCACTCTGTAGCCCAGGCTAGCCTCGAACTCACAGAGATCTGCCTGCCTCTGCCTTCCGATTAAAGGCGTGCACCACCACCGCCCGGCTTATTCCTTGTTTCTTCGCTCATAATTTGCCTCTTATTTCTTGTATTCCTCTGCTTTTGGGATGAGCAGTTTTGACTGTTCTCTACATACACGGTTTTTGTGTGACAAGCTTCATAGTCTTGCTGGGTCTGATAATGTCTCAGTCTTGCCTCACTACTGAAGTGTTGATTTGTCCATGAGCAAGGTTATAGCTTTAAAATATTGCATTATATTGAGATAGTACTTCATCTCGATCTTGGTGTCTCATCTTAGTAAGGAGACATTTACTGCTGATTTAATATCTATTGTTTTATACTTCATTTTCCTCTTTTCAGTGTTCTGAAGCGTGTTGTGCTTTGGTCCCTGCGCTCTGAAGTCGTCTGTCTTCCTTTAGCTCCTGGAAAATTTCTCCTGTTGTTTGATTCTTTTCTCTGTGCTCTCTTTCTGCAGTGATTCAAAGTACATAATCTCATTAACTTTTTCTGGTTTTACTGTCATATTTTATGACATTTTATGGATTTGGGGGATGAGGATTAGGCATATAATTGAGTGATAAATTTGATCCAACCTCTCCATCCAATATTAAGGAAATAAAAAATAAATTTCAAGTTACACCTTTGAATGTGATTAAATTTGCCTTTTTTTTTTTCCTCCCGAAGGCTCTTATTTTTCTAACCTTGGATGGCTTCCATTCAGGGAATCTTAGGGAAATTTTTTTCACTCAATTAGTATTCATCTGGTGTCAAATTATTTTTTGACATTATGGTCTAGCTCCTGAGGGTCCAAAGCTGATGATCAAGAACCAGTTTAAAGTGTGACACAGAGCTCCCCAGTTTGAGGGATACTGGCGGTTTTGTCTAGGTATTTATTCCCTTGCTGTGGGGGCTGTGATGGGTGCTCAGTGTACTCCGCATCTCTGCATGACAGATGGCTCAGTGGGTAAAGATACTTGCCACCAAGCCTGACGACCTGAGTTCGAGCCCCAGACCCCACGTGGTAGAAGGAGAGAACCGACTCCCATAAACTATCTTCTAATCTCCACGTGCACATCATGGCAGGTGCACGCTCCTCATTCTAATAAATAAATTCTAAAAAGTGTCAGTAATGTGCACCGATTGTGCATATTACAATAAAAAATGCTCCCCCGCTGCCAAACGTCCCTGCAAAGACGCAGTCACACTTCCCTCCCTATCATCCCACTCTGTCACTGAGAGCCACTGGTCCGTCAGGACGAAGAGCTGTAACGCGGGCTGACCGGCAGTGGGAGGGGGTACCCAGCACAGCACCAGCCCAGAGCAAGCGATGACCGACCGTTGCCTGAGGCCTGCTTTTATAAGGCTGAGGATGCCTGGCCTGTCTCTTACAGAACAGTTCGGGCGTTTGCCAGATAAGCAAGGAGAGAAACAAGAAAGAGCAATAATATCTGAGAGAAAAATAGAATGCTAAGACAGAAAAGCCGAAAGGGTGCGTTTGGGGAACGCAGCGGTGTGGTGGGAGTGCAGAGATGAAGGCTGTGGTATAAGGGAGAAGGAAACCATGACGCTCCAAGGCAGGCACGGATGAGGCTACAGGGAAGCTGTTGGCCATGCGAAGAAATTTGTGCTTCATCCGGTAGTAATGGCAACCCGCGGAAACACTGGGGGGGCGGTGAATGATGCTTTATGAAAGGCTGTTTTGCAAACACATGGTGGATGGCTTAGGGACTGAGCCTGGGAACAGGAGATATGTTATAATGTTATGTGTTTATACATATAAAAAGATATGTTTCATGTGTTATATGAAACAGCCAACTCAAGGGCCTGAAGCCAGCTGTGAGGCCTGGAAGATGGGGACGGTGCACACAGGAGGTCCCACTGAAGACAGCCAGGGGGGTAAGACGCCAACACGTTAAAGGACAATCTCATATTTTGGTGAAAAAGAAGGGGGAAAAGGTAAATGGTCATAGTAAATTGTGTTTCGGGGCAGAAACTTCATATAAAAAATACCCAGGAACAAAAGCAAAAAATAAAACGAAGCCAAAGGGGGAAAAGGCCATATTTGCTGTAGCTTTGTAGTCCCAATACAATAGACAATAAGTAAAGTGTCTGTCTGCAGAGAACCAGAACTGACCAGCCCTCCTCACCATTGTTTCTCTCCATCCCTGGAAACTTTTAAACCTTCTCTACATGCTCGCTCATGGGCTTTTCATTCTAAATGTTAAGAAAACGGCTTATATGTATTTTTCCTCAAATAGTCCTCTGTTGAGTCAACTCATTTTTGACGCACCATTTCAGATGTTATGGGAGACTGTGAAATTTTGAGCCAAGATCAGACAATGAGGACTAACAGCCTTTTCATTTTTTAATGACAGAAAGCAGACAACTGTTCCCATAAAATGACTTAAGTTCCTTAAAGCAGCGGCCTCACTAAGTGCCCAGTATCTCGAGGGCAGAGTCGGAGAACTGTGGCACTGAGGCCCCCTACTGTGGAGAAGGAGAATGACGTCTGCGTCGCTGTATGGATGAACCCAGCCCAAACACAGGCAGACAGTGCACGGGCCAGGAGCAGTTGTCAGAGGCACACAGCAGGCATCTTAACAGAGCCTGTTTGGAAATACTAAGGATGCAGGGTTTAACCTCCACTACCCCTGGTTTATCCACTGCAGGTGCCCAGTGCCCACAGGTCTCTCTCTCTGAAGTATTTCCGAGGTTCTTTGGCAGCACAGTTATAAGACAGTTGAACATGAATAGAATGGAAACTGATTGATGGTGAGGGCTGGGGTAATAGTAACTGCTGCCCTCTCCTTTATGCTCAGGGACCTTTAGAAAGGTGGCATTTGGGGCTGGGGGTGTGTTCAGCAGGTAAAGTCCTTATTTAACACTCTCATGACCAAATCCTGAGGGCCACATAAACCAGGTGCAGTGACACACGTCTGTAGTTCCAGCACTAGGGAAACCGAGGCTGGAGGACTAGACGTTGAAGCTCATCCTTGGCTATGCAAACAGTTCGAGGCCATATATTAAGTGTGTTTCATCTGCCTACTCACCAATTCTACAGAGAAGAGCTCTGTAGATGATGACTAGTGCCTAGAACTGACCAATGGAAACACTCCCATTTTTGGGTGTTTCAAAAAACTCTACATAGATTTTAAAATGATAACAAGATGTCCCAGATTCTCCCACAACTTTATCTCCCAGAGTCTGAATCCAAAAGATGTCTGAGTACGCCAAGCCTTTCAGCCAAGGACAGACATTCTGCTTTGTGTACCTCCTTGTAGTTAGGACAGACATCGAAGTGCAGTTTCCTTAAATGGGCAGGGGGCTCTCTCGGGGAAGCTTGCCTCAGATGCCACAGGGCTGGGGGGATCTCTTTGGGGCTTGTGTTTAGTATTTTTGCAGGCACGGCTCTCTACGCAGTGAGTGTGTGCCTTAAAGGAAGCGAGTGGCTCATGTTTCCTATGATGCTCATTAATAGCAATTAGGCTGACCCATGAGCCTCTCCAGCTAGAGCCTGGCTAATAATTGCCAGAGACACTAGACTTGGAGTTGGACTCTGCCATTTATCAGCTGATTACGAAGGACTGTGGTAAATTACTTAGTTTCTCTGACTCTCAATTTTTATCTTCTCTGTTCCCATCAAGGAAAATAATATTTATCTGGGTGGGTTTATGGGGTTTGAATAAAGTGGATTTGTGAAACATGAAGATAGGATGGCATTAAGCTTGTGCTCAATGTCTTTAAGTTTCTCTTCTCTTCCTTTCTCTTTACTTAAAAACGAGCATATGAAATAATAAGTTCAAAGTGAAGTGAGATCTGAGTTTAAAAATATGCTTAGGCCAGGTGCGGTGGTGCACGCCTGTAATCCTAGCACTTGGGAGGTAGAGGCAGGAGGATCAGGATTCAAGAACAGCCCGAGTGACATGAGACCCTGTCAAAATAGAGTAAAGTATGCGGGGTTACTTAGTAATAACAAATATTCAAGCCAAATCAAATTCTTGTCTTCATTTTTTTTTTTTTTTTAAGAAAAAAAGCTGCTCAAAGTAGGGCATACAGTGACAAAAGGAACCGGGTATTAGCCACTTGGCTGCCAAAGGCACAGCTGGTGTTGTACAGGGAATGCTGTGGAATTGCCAAGGTCTGGTCAACTGGACAAGCATATGTGAACTGTGAGTATGGTACCGGGCATGATAAAGGAAAAGAGCCCATGAGAGCTGAAAACCAGAGAAACGGACGCTGCGAACACCAAGGAGCCTCGGGATGTAGCACTAGTTAGCCACATTTGCAGCATGGAGCTCAGGAGCACTCTAGCCAAGAAAGCCTACAGCTCTGGAGCCTCACTTTGAGGACTCAGGTTATCCTGTTACAACTTCCTGTTGTTATTTTAAAAAAGAGTCAAACCATATGTAAGGACCCACATGAATTCAAGTTAGCGCATATGTGTTTATTTCCACTGCCGGGCGGTGGTGTGGCTGCAGCGGCTGTGTGTGTGTGGAAGCCTAGTGTGGCTGCAGCGGCTTTGTGTGTGTGGAAGCCTACGAGCGTAGAAGGGGGAGTGGTAGGAATTGAAGGGGTAACAGGTGAAGGAAGAGCAGCCATCAGACCAGGGACCAAAACTGCACTGCTGACGAGTCTGAGGGACCTAGGACAGGATTTGTGAAAGCAGTACCTCAGTTTCTCCACCCAGATGCCCTACATAACGACTCCGGCTTGTCTCCCAAAGGGAGGAGCACAAAGCATGGTACTCTTCTTTAAGACAGTGTGACGCTAAGTCCACGAGGACGCCAGGATGATCGTGGCTGTAGGGAGCAGACAATACCCTGGAGGACAGCTGTTAAAACCTCACATCCCTTCAGCATGTCACATAGACATCGTGCCGGAGTACATGAAATGACACCAGCGTGGGGGAGATTATGTATGCCTCAAGCGGTTTTTTTTTTTGTTTTGTTTTGTTTTGCAGACATTTTCTTTCCAATAAGTGGCTCTGGATTCTAAGTGATCTCACTGCTGTGAGAAGACGAGCCTCGGCCCACGTTGCTCTCCGACAGGATTGTGATGTCAGCCTGTCTAGGAGGAGAGATGCTGGGATGGACCAAGGAGACTCCTTGCAACCTGGGAGGACACAACACCGTCACCAATCCAGACTGAGCTCGTCCTCTGAGATGTCTCTACCCAAGGTAGTCACCTGCAGTTCAAATGCCGAGGCTGCTAAAATACTGCTTACTGTAGAAGAGGCTCGCTCACCAACAGAGCTCAGGCTCCAGAGGTGACTAGTTGCCGAAGCGGGGAAGATGAGCACCAAGCAGCCATGTTCGTCATCATTTTGTGCACGCAATCACAAATCTCAAAACACAAGCATATCTGTGTGGCAAGAGATTAAACCTTGGCAGATACCACCTGTGGGTGTGTGTGAGTGTTTTTCCTCCTGTGACCTTACTATTTGAATATTGATGCAGACGCTTCAGGCTCATTTGCATAAGAGTAGCTGCATTTTATGTAATGTACAGAAATGTGGTGATCAGGCAAAAAGCACACTCGAGTCTAACCAGCAGAGCAGCCTTTGATTAATAAATGATGTATTTACTATTTCAGAAGGAAGTCGAGTTGGAGACCTCCTCTAACTAGAATGACTCAGGGTTACAGACAGATGCTGTATTCTCATCAGGGTTTTCTTCTCAAACTGCACATCACTCAAATCCATACCAGGCAGCCTCCAAATCTCTTAGAGTTCTAGAGATGGTCTTATCCAAGTGAAGACACACTGATTTCAAGACTGCCAAACTTTTTTTTTTGAACACATACAGCCCCAGTCTATTGTGGGATACTTTTACACTGTGTGAAGATACATTGCTGTAATTGGTTTAATAAAGAGCTGAATGCCCAATAGCTAGGCAGGGGTTATAGTCAGGATTTTCAAGGACAGAGAGGACTCTGGGAAGAGGAAAAGCCAGGAGATACTGAGAGGAAACAGGGGGTACAATGGAAGAGATGTAACATCATATAATAGAACATAGAAAAATATAAATGTGTTAATTTAAGTTATAAGAGCTAGTTGGGAACAAGCCTACGCTATAGGCCGAGCTTTCCTAATTAATAATAAGTCTCCATGTCATTTGTGAACTGGTGGCCCAAAGAAAAACACCCATTTTTGCAGCATCATTTGACAACTATTTTTCCTTATTATTCCTCTTTTTTTTTTTTTTTTTTTTTTTTTTTTTTAGTTTAAACCACAAATACAAGTGCCAACTAGTTAAACATTTGAGAAAATACTAGCCGAAAAGTAGAAAATACTGACTTATGGCGGGGGCAATCTAACATTTACAGGTAGCGCTAATATGAAACTGAAAAAAAATAGATTGTTTATTTAAAAATGGAAAACTTGGAATCAGTTAACTTCAGCTGGGGCTCAGCCTCTCGTCGTTATCGGGCCTATACACAGAGAAATGCAAGAGCCAGGCAGCTGACACTGGAGGGAGGGGGCTGGGGTACCACAAGTGTTTCTCAGAACAGAGCGGAGCTGCCACACAGCCCTCCAAGCACCAAGCGAGCCCTCGGACAAGGGCTGCACCGTCTTCTTACCCAATGAAAAGCCTACATTTACAGAACCTCAGAGCATCGCTGCTCCTTCAGCGAGGCCTTGCCAAAATAATCAAGCAGGACGAAGCAAAACAAACAGCCGAGCAACCAGCCTTGCGTGCCGCGGGTCTGATTTACTGCCCACTGCAGACCGGAGGCCGGCCTGCTCGGGCGACGACGCTGGAAGAGTCTTCCAAACGCCCACCGATGACATCTGATTCTGCTGGTATCCGTCCCGCCCGAACATTATCAGCCCCTCGGTTTCAATCCGTTAGGGAAAACGTAAGGAGATGCATGGAGGGGCCGCTCCCAGTCACGAAGGTGACCAACAAGATTTAGGCCTTTAGCGTGTCTTTAAATCTTCCCGGTGAAAGATGATTTACAAGTTAGGCTCTGAAACCGTGAGCACTCCCAAGCCTGGAAAGTTTCAGTCTGAAGGTAGGCATCTTAAATCAAGGCCAAAGACTCTGTCCCACAGAACCCAGTTTTAGAAAACTCGGGCTGTGGGCGGGGGTCTCGTTAATAAATTACAAAGGGTTCACGAGGTACGTGTGAGTGCAGCTGGTTGGGGCACCACCGGATTCCCCACAGCGAACCAGGAAGCGAGGAAAATGGCCATTTAAACACAAAACGGCAGAGTGCTAGAAAGTTGTCGCATAAAGATCATTTTCCTTAAGGGAAAACAAAATACGTTTCTGAGTAATCTGATAAGTTGGAGCAGGAGTGAAGGGTTGTCAGGGCCTTTGAAAGACTTCTCCAGGGTTTGTTGAAAATGAAGGTCAATTTTTACAGCCAGAATTTTCAGATAATTTAAATATTTGACCAGTTTGGATGATGAGTTTTGGGGCCCTCATGGCCATTAAAGTCTTTGGTTTCCTTCTCTGTATTTAGACAAAACACCTGTTGTTCTGCGGGGTTTTGTTTTTGTTTTTAATTTGATGCAACTTTAAACATGTCGTCTTTAAACTTTTAAACTTAATGTGAATGGGTATTTAAAATCTAATGTGTATGGGCATTTCCCCTGCATGTGTGCATGTGTACCATGTGTGTGCCTTGTGGCCCTGGAGGCCAGAAGAGGGACTGGTGTACCTAGAGTTTTCCTGCCTGGCCCACAATCAGGATAACTCTCTCTCACCTGCCAGTCCCACAGCCGCTCAGACCCAACCAAGTAAACACAGAGGCTTATATTGCTTACAAACTGTATGGCTGTGGCAGGCTTCTTGCTAACTGTTCTTATATCTTATATTAATC
>CABHPQ010144990.1:0-18334 GCA_902168405.1 Peromyscus aztecus
TGTTGTTTTAACAGTCTCTCCATCCCTTTTATTCTATTGGAGTCTTCTTGTTCATTGGATTGTGCCAATCATGTTTGAGACAAGGTTTCTGCCATGAATTAATCCTTTCTACAAAGGGCCTCATGGATATACCCACAAATCTACTTACTAATCTGAATAGTTATTTAATCAGTGAACTTGACAGTTAAGAATGATTGTTATGGCCTGGGGAAATAGTTCAGTTGCTTTATAACGTTTACCTAGCATGAAAAAGCCCTAAGTTTGATTCCTAGAACCACACAAAACAAGGTATAATGGCAAATGCCTATAATACCATCATGTTTGGGATTGGGAGACTGGGGATCAGTAGTTACAGGTCATCTTTGGCTAGCTACATAAAAAAATTCATTGTCAGTTTAGGTTAACTGAAAACTTGTTTCAAAAGGGAAAAAGGGATCATTACAAGTCAAATCCTTGTCAATTTGACATCTCAGCACACCCCTTTAAGTAATAATATTATACTCTTTCTTCCCATAAGATTGTGAAAAATGCACTCAGTCCTTCTCTAATATTCTTCCTGGTCATAATTGTCTTCCCCAGTTCAGCATCTCTTCTGAGACTCAAAACAAACTCTTATCTGCAAACTCTTTAGAATTAACTTCATGTGTATCATCAGGATTATTGGTATCTTCCATCCTTGCCAAGTGTGACTTTGTCCTTTCTTTAAAATATCAAATATCAAAAACACATAACATACTACATTTGCAATTACAAAGAGTAAATAATCCCATAACAAAAGAAGGGATGGTGGAATCAAAAGCAAGGACAAGAGCAAAGCAAGACTAACACTCAGCAGGGTAAACATTAAGTTCTGTGGTTCCATATGGTATTCAGAGTACATGGTATCATTCCATGAACTTCAGCAGGCTGAGGGAGCCCTAACCCCTTTTCTTGCCCACTGTGTCCACATAGTCCATTTCTTGGGTTGGCTTGATGTGATGCCTACAATTTTCTTTGGCAGGTATTCCATATTCCTGGTATATCCAGATTTCTGGGGTCTCTACTGCATCTTTGGCTTGACATCACAGCTGCTCATGTTGTACAATCAAGGTATGCTCACAGGGTATTTTACCTTGATACATATTATCTGACCTCTTAGATATCCTTTGAAATCAAAATTAAAGCCTTGAAGACTTTGCTACTCTTGCATTTTGCATGCCTGCATAACCAGCATTACTTGATAGTACTCAAGTCTTCCACCAGGAGGACCAGTAGCCCAGTCCGCTGGGGCTATAGCTACAAGAGATTTTAATTAGCTCAAAGTGGGCAAACACCTCACCTGGGCAGACTCATGTGAATAAAAGGCCCCAGAGCTCTTTTCTTAAACCAAAGTTTGCCCATAGAAACCCTTACACCTGTGGTTCTATAATGGTCAGAGTCCAATTGATTCCTGAGCTGCCTTCAAGACACATTTCCTTTCCTATTGTCCCAGTATAAAGCATTTAGTGTCTACATAATTACCCTAATCTTCTTCCTCGGCACCAACTTTATATATGCTCCCCCTTTTCCCTGAAAAAAAAATGCAAGGTTTTCAACTTTTCTCTCTCTTGGTTGCTCATAATTCCAACTATAAATATAACCCAAAGCAGCCAGCTGTCACCATATCACAGCCTGGATGCTGGGATGGCTTGAGTTTTCTTGTACAATTTAGGCCATTCTATCACCTTTATATAAAACCTATAGAGATAGCAGACCATGGACAAAATGTAGACTTTTTGCTACAAAATAACACAAATGGCCTGTAGTCCAGTTCCCAACACAATCCTAATTCCTATGTAAACCCTCATGAGGATAGGCTCTTCTTTTGAGTTTTTAATGGCATTTTGATATCCAGGCTTCTACCAGAATTGTCCACTAAGCCCTGATGATGCCACTCTAGGTCTCCCTTTCTCAGTTCTATTTGTTGTTTTTCTCTTCATTGTGACAGAATACCTAACAGAGCAACTTAACATAGGAAAGGTTTATTTTGGCTCACAGTTTTGAGGATATAGTCTACCCTAGCTGGGAAGCTGGGGCTTCTCTGTGGCAGTGGGATTCTGTGACATCAGTTGCTTATATCTTAGTAGATTAAAAATCAGATTGATTGCAATGGAAAGCAGATAACACCTTCAAGGCCTGTTCCCATTCACCCAATTCTATCAGACATTTTTCCTGCCCCAAACACTTCACAGCCTCCAAATATAACACTACCAGCTGGGGGCCAAGAAAGATTTCAAACACACTAGCCAGTTAAAGATATTTTATAATTGAGTCTTACCTTTCTCGCCACTTGCTCCCATAGGCTCATGGTCATCTAATATATTTAATCTAATGCAAAATATATTTAGTCCAGTTGAAATTTCTCTGTAGTTTTAACAGTTTCAAAATTGTTCAAATCCAAAGTCATTTTTGTAATAAAGGCTAAAAAAGGCATTCTTAGCTATGAGTATTCATAGAACTAAAAGGAAACTTATAGATTCCCAATAAATGAGGAAACACAGCAAACAATTTCAACTTTAGAAAGGAATAATGAGAGCTGAGCTGTGGACAACCATACCAACTCAACACAAAAATATACCAGGCAAACATCAAACCCTATAGCTCAATGTCCAGCATCAACTGAACTCCTGTGATCCTGTTACCTGATACACATGTAGTCTGTCTCTTATGTTCATTCTTCTTGGAACCTTCAGCTTTCCTCAGTGACTACTTCACACCCCTGGCTGATCGAATGTCCTAGAGTCTCTACTACAATGTGGGCTTTATCCTTAAAACTTCACAGCAACACAACTCCCTAAAGAACTTCATACAGGGGAACTGCCACTTCTATGCATTGCCAAGCCTCATAAGCTGTTTACCAAAACCTTGGTGCACACCTTGGTGAACCCATAACTTTTTCTTTCTGCATAACTATAAAATATACACTATGTAGCCTGTCAACTTCTATGAATACAGTTTTCACTATTATTTCTACTGACATCCTGGTGTTCTGAAATCCCATCAGAATGACACACTAACCTCCATTATTTAAACAATTCAAGGCCTTCTTTAGTCCACAGCTCTAAATTCTCCCACATTCCTCCCTCATACCAGTTGCAAGGCCACAGAACCATACAGATTTATCAAAGCAAGGATCCAACATTTGGAACCAACTTTCTGTTCTTATTACTTTTCTCATCACTGTGAAAGAATACCTAACAAAAGCAATGTAAAAGATGAAGATTTATTTAGACTTACAGTTTTGAGAGCACAATCCATCATTTAGAGAAATCATGGGGGGAAGGGATGGATCCACAAGTGGTAGTGGGGCTTTTGTCATAGCTTGCTCATGTCTTACAACACCAAGAAGCAGGAAGTGATACAAGAAGCAGACATCATCTTCAAATTCCCTTCTCAGACATTCTTGTGTTGCCAGCCATCCCTCCTGCCCCAGCATCTTCATAAGTTCCCTGAAAGGTACAACCAGCTAGAGATTCAGTGTTGAAGCACACAAGCCTGTGAAAGACCATTCACATTTGAATCATAATAGTATTTGTCCAGTTTTTTTCTTCTTATTCTTCTCATAAACCAGAAACATGGTTTAATAACTACATATTCAGGTATAGTCACTGCAAGAAGCACACTTCTCTGGTATGCATTGACTTTCTGCAATTAGTCAAATTTTCATCACAATGACTTCATACCTGATAAACAACTTAAGGAGAAGAGTAACTTATTTCGGTTCATGGTTTTAAAAGTTTCCATTGATCATGGTAGGGAGAACATGGCAGAGGTGAGTGATTCACATCAGAGTGCCTAGGAAGGAAAAAGAAAGAGAGAGAAGAGAGGGGGAGAGAGGTGGAATAGAAAGAAAAGAGAGAGAATGCTAAGAGCAGGAATGAGAGAGAATGCCTGCCTGAACTAAGGCTCTTGTCCTTCCATTCTTTCATCCAATTGTACCCTCTAGCCTAGGGGATTGTGCTCCCCACATTCAGGGCAAATTTTTCCTCTTAGATAATCCTCTGTGCTAAAAGTATCCTTTTAGACATACCCAAAGATGTGCTCTATGGAGCTCAACACTTCTTTAACCAACCAAGCTGACATTCATGATTAACCGTCCCAGGTGGTGATCATAATTTATCACCAAGAATAAGATGAGGGATCGCCCAATGACAGAGAAATGGATGAGATCTACACGAACAACATGGACGTAAGTGGGGGTAATGAAGGGCAAGGGTCGAGGGAAAGAGAGCTTTGGGGAGCAGGAGATCCCAGCTGGATCAAGAACAGAGAGGGAGAACAAGGTTAAAAAAAAAGACCATGATAAATGAAGACCCCATGGGAAGAGGAAGAAGCAAAGTGCTAGAGAGGTCCCCAGAAATCCACAAAGATACCTCCACAATAGACTACTGGCAATGATCGAGAGACAGCCCGAACTGACCTACTCTGGTGATAGGATGGCCAAACATCCTCATTGTCATGCTAGAAACCCCATCCAATGACTGAGGGAACTGGATGCAGAGATCCACGGCCAGGCCCCAGGTGGAGGGTTTGTATGAGCAAGAATTGTTGAGACAAAGGTTGGAAAAAGCACAGGGACAAATAGCCAAACGAATGGAAACACATGAACTTTGAACCAATAGCTGAGGAGTCCCCAACTGGATCAGGCCCTCTGGATAAGTGAGACAGTTGATTAGCTTGATCTGTTTGGGAGGCATCCAGACAGTGGAACCGGGTCCTGACCTCAGTGCATGAGCTGGCTGTTTGGAACCTGGGGCTTATACAGGGACACATGGCTCAGCCTAGGAGGAGGGGACTGGACCTGCCTGGACTGAATCTACCAGGTTGAACTCAATCCTCAGGGGAGTCTTTGCCCTGGAGGAGATGGGAATGGGGGGTGGGCTGGGGGGAAGATGGGGGGGAGAGGGAGAGCAAGGGAATCCGTGACTGATATGTAAAATTAAATTAAATTATAAAATAAAATAAAATAAAAAGAATAAGATGAAAATAACATGCTTACAGCTGTGACAGCAGTCTAACCTATCATGAACATTGGAAATCATTCTAACTATTTAACATTTATTTAAATTTAGAATATATTTATAATATAGTTCTTAATACTCAAATTGAAAACAATGTCACACATCAACACTGTCTATGGGCTTTAAAGATTTTAGAAACACATTCTTCATAGTCACAAACAATGCCCATACGTTTTCTATAAATTACTGTATTTACAAGAGTAGATGCTTTGGTTCCAGTCAAACCAGAGTCCAAATAACACTGACTAGTCTGTTGTATAAATTTGACCAAGCTTTTTCTCCTCTCTGGGCTCCTGATTTTCATCTGCTGACACATTCTGTCCCACATTCAGTCCTATAGGAGAATAGGAGGCTTCCTTAGGTCTTAAATGCTGTTGTCTCCACTTCCCACTATCAGCCTATAAGAGAGAGCCGATTAGAAAGTACTGACAAAACAAGCATCTCAAAACATACACTACAGTTCTGGTGTTGGAAAATTTTTGTGGCAAAGTCATTATAATTTTACATTTCTTTTCAATATTGACCTGGTTTATGTGTCAAGGTTAACAAATGGGATTTGGGATCACTCCTCACTCAAAGTTCAAAAATAAAATCTACATTGAAGCCCAGCGAAAAATAACTGGGGCAGGAATTTGAAGCTAGCATCAGGATCACACTAAAAGAAGGGAGGTCTCATGACCTTTTTGTAGTTTGACACCAAGGTAGCATGCCAAGCACAGATACAGGGAAGCTCTAGACCTATAAATAAAAATGTGTGGTTTTGCTTGTAGTAGCATTACCCATGGAGTCTTTGGAACTGCAGGGAACTGGAAGCTGGATCAAATGTGGAGTACTGAGGTGCAGACTTTTGCCACTAAATTTGTATGGATCTAATGTTGGCACCGAGTGTAGAGAAGCCACAGGGTCTAAATGAGATGCCAGGAAATGCTTTGCTGGTTTCCTGCTTTTAGTAAGTTTTTCTTCTTGAAGCTGTGGCAAGAGCTATCTCTAAGAGCAATGTTGCACCTAGCATTTCCCATCTACCTCTCCCTCCCTATTGTTGCATCTCTGTCCAGCTTTCCAGGTCCTTTCATGGACTGAATTGGGTTTCTTAGTGCTTTGTGGTGATGTATTGTGTACCCTGATAAAATTTGCCTGAAGATCACAGACCAGAACAAGCCACTAGATTAAACATAGATGATAGGCAGTGGTGGCACACACCTTTAATTATGATACTCAGGAGGCAGAGATCCATCTGGATCTCTGTAAGTTCAGAGCCATCCTGACTCAGTCTAGGAGAAAAACAGAGCCAGGCAATGGTGGCACACACCTTTAGTACCAGCACTTGAGATCTCACACCTTTAATCCCAGTATTTGGGGAGCACACACGTTATTAATCCCAGCACTAGAAAGGAAGTGATGGCTGGGTGGAGAAAGGTATATAAGGTGTGAGGAGACAGGAACTAGAGATTTTCAGGCTGAGTCATAGATATAAGATGTGGCAGTGGCTTGTTCCTTTGTCTCTCTGATCTTTCAGCATTTACCCCAATATCTGGCTCTGAATTTTTTATTAAAAGACCATTTAGGATTTCGAGCAACATCTGGCGCCCTTTTAAAATTTGTGTTACAGTGGTTTATTTCACTTCTGTAAGCATGAGACTTTGCTCAGTCCAGAAGTCTTGAAGAATCTCCCTGCTTTTGAGCAAATGATGTTTAATTATCTTCTTGCTGCTCAACCAGATAATCACATCTTATCAAAAATCCTTCCCTGTGTTTTCATTCTTAATTGACACTCCTATAGTTCTATTTGCTTATTTGTGTTTCGTTTTGAGATTGGTACTCAGGCTCAGGCTCGGGCTATCTTTTAATTTTTGTTTATCCTCCTGCCTCAGCCTCCCAAGAACTAGGAATACAAGTATGTTCCACCATTACTAATGGAGTTGAGACTCATTATCAAGGACTTTATTTCCTCACTCACTAATTCTGAAGCAATTATAATGAATGACACGCATCTATTAACAAGAAAATATTTTGCAGATATTACAGTGCAAGGAAGAACTACTGAAGTTATAATGGGGTTCAAAGCAAGGAGTATTCATTTGGGATTTCAGCTGTATTCTAATGAAAACAAGAAAAGTATTTAGGTTGTGGACATAATCAGAGACTGGTTGAATAAGTAAAAAAAAAAAATTGAACAAATGACTGAGAGATGTCTCAGAGTGGGATGAATTCCTTAGGCTATTTGAAAATGATATTTCTGGGCTCAACTCTGCCTTAGAAACTAAAAACCTTAACCAATCTTCTGCATATCTTTGTTTTCTAAGAATGCCTGTGGGAACTTTAGAAAAGTAACACATACCAGGATGTGGAGGGGAGTGAGTTACTGACCTTGGGTGACACCTGGAATTTGACCTTCAGACTAAAGTATACCTTTCTGTTGCAATGTTTCACTTTTATAAGGCTTGTATGCATTTATGGCTTTAAGGCAGGAATTCTCTGAGGCCTCAGACATAAATTAAAGCCATATAGTGTCAGCTTCAATCAAGGTCCCTGTTTTTTAACATTTTTGACTTTCACTTGGAAAGACAGCACTGTGCTGGGAGGTGACTCCTTCTGATCAGTGTCCATATTTTTCCGGTCATTCTCAACTCCCTTTCAAAAGAATCTCCCAACAGAATTACATGAATACTGTGCCCCCAAGGTGAATGCAATGTTTGGAACAACAAAATATTGATTTCCCATTGTGTAGCTTCCATTTAATTTAAACCAAAAAGCAAGAAGGAGAAAGGGTTGGTGAGATTCTAGCGGTATAACCCTTCCAGTGAGCCTTAAAAGCTTCACATATTGCCAGTGTTGAATTTTGTTGACAGATATTTATTTCAATCACATTTTCTCCTTACATATCTCTCCAAAGCCTGCTTCTTCTTTTTTATTTTTTACTTTAAAAAAAAAAGGAAGCTGAAGTCTTTCTTAAAGCCAGGCATTTCTAGCCTAGGGTGATTCCAAGAATTGATACAGTGAACATTAAATCCTAGCTGTTTGCCCAATTCAATCTCATTCATCATAGTTGGTTTAATTCTTAGGACTTATTTCAAAATAGCCTCTAAAGTTCCTGGCTGCTCTGTAGATGTAAGAAAAGGCAGCTTTCTACCACCTCCAGCAACATGTACTTTGTCTTTGTGATCCCATTATTGCTGCTCTGGGTCAAGAGCACTTTGACGCCCTCTTGAGTCACTGTTCTAATCGCTTTGCATAGCCAGCATCTCCCCAAATATTTCCTGCATATAATATATTACCTGCATTCTTCCCTACTGACAAAAGTCAAAAAAGCATGTTCCTAAGATGTCCTCCTTCCTTAACATTATTGTGTAATACCATAGAAAAGAAACTGAACATTGGTTATTGTGATTTTTTTCTGCTTTGTTTATGGAGTGATTGAAGGCTTCGCTGTCTAATCCCCTTAGGTCTGAAGATAAAACAAATGTTCTTATCCAGTTCAAAATGTAAAAGATATATACCTTTAAAAATATTAGTGAGAACAATTTCTTTATGTATCCAGTGGGCTCTGAGAGTTCAGTGAGGCCACAGTTTGGAAACTTCTATCACAATGTTGAAATGTTATGTTTGTTATCATGCCAGCATGTGAGGTAGGTAATGGAAGCAGGTGTCATAAACATGATAGAACTGAGGCTCGGTCATGCTGTCCATACCATAGCCTTAAAATCTAGTCTGATCACTTACAAAGACAGTGCTCTGAGAAGCTAGCAGATGTTGTCAAACAGCATATTGTCAAGATATTTAATCCTGTGTTCTTATTTTCTTCTCACTCTAAACAAATATTTCTATAGATACGATACACACACATGCACATATACACACAAACACATATATATTTAAAGTGTCAAATATTTTAATTATATCTCCCCAGACAGTTTTAAATTCAGTAAAAAGTAGAGAGAAATGAGAAGGCACTAGCATTTATTTAGCACTAGTTACGTGCCAAGTCCTTTAACAAATATTTTTGAAAAGTTGTTACATAGCAACAAATGACACTATTTTGATAAGAAAATGCAGACTTATCTGCCAAGTTAGTGAAAGGTCTATACTAAAGTGAAAAAAATCAAGCATGAGCCAAACTTGCAATTGTGCACAATGCTGGGAAGGAAAGTGTGAGAGGAAGGTAACTGTACCATACCCATAAGTTAGAAGTTTAACGAAGCTGTCCAAATATACAAAGTTATTAAAAAAAAAAAAGTAGTGGGTATTGCTCTATGCCTCTCTCAGACAGTGTTGGGTGGGGTGTCATTGACTTTCACTGTGATATAACTGAGGATTGAGAATCATTGCTGGGGACCCTTGCACAGCATCAATATCACCTGGAGTCCCAGAGGATTGAGCCTAGTTATCTGTATTTCTCTGATTGCTGTAGTAACAAGAATGAATATGTTTGAAATATCTTTTATTTCAAACTCAAAGTGCATGAATGGCTGACGAAGTGAGGCAGTGCTGAGATGATGGCTTAGGAAGTAACCATTGGGTAGTAAAGAAGTATTGGCTTTGTGTGCAGAAGACATGTTCCTAGACATGCTTTCTGGCCTCAAAGATTTGAGCAGACCAGGAAAATGAAAGGAGATGAAATTGACCACAATGCCACAGCATCTTGGAAGGCATTAGATTGTTAGCCAAGGTATTTATATTTACTTCCCCTAGAAGCCTTATTGCATACAAGACAGAAGCTTGGCAGGATAGCCAACATGTTTGGACAAAGGAATTCAGATTTTCTTTGATGGGCCATGGTGGGTGGACTAGTGCCAATTTGAGAATGTGAACACACCCTGAGCATTAGGATGGTCAGTACTGGTGCTCCAGCAGTGTGTGAGCTTGGGGAGAAAACTCCAAGTCTCAGGAAATCTAACCACAGAGGCTTTGTATCAGATTGAAATGAAGCAATAGGCCCTTCTAGAGTGAAGAGAGTTCTAAAAGGAAGAATAAATTTAGGGCCCCCTGGCAGTGGGATCAGGATCCATCTCTAGTACGTGAGCTGGCTTTTTGGAGCCCACTATCTCTGGTGGGACACCTTGCACAACCTTGATGAAGGGGGTGGTGCTTGGACCGGCCTCTACTGAATGGACCAGGCCCTGCTGATTCCCTACAGGAAGCCTTACCTTGTTGGAGGAGGGAATAAGGGGTGGGGAGTGGAAGGCTGGAGGGGCAGGAGGAGGGAGGAGAGGGGGATCTGTGGTTGCTATCTAAAATAAATTAAAAAATGCTCAATTAAAAAAAAGAAAATTTGAAGAGGACATACAACTTGGTGAAGACACAGAAGTCTCCTTTCCCTTCCTCTGAGCTCGCATCTTTGTGGGATGAACAACATGCAGTGAATCTTTCTATTTTTCTCTGTAATACAAATAAGCATTTTTTCATAGCTCATTTCTCAGTATATTGAAATCAAAATCAGAAGAGAAGGATGAGTATCTGGGGCTGTTAGTAATTTGATATAGAACTTTTCACCTCCAGGTCAGTGGTAAGTGAAACACATTTACATATTTTTAAGTGGATTTATTGCTCTTGAAGGGAGCCCTGTTTTAATCCTTGACATCAGAGTACTTTGGTGCCCACAGGCATTCAGACATTGATCGGGAAGTAGAAGAAGGGTCCAATTTCAACTGATTTTAATGTTTAGCTTTCCTTACAAGATCTTCTTAAATTGTTTTAATTAATCCTAATTATGATTCTATATTTAAAGGCTGTTATCTCCCTGATGACAAATTGGATATGGACCAATAAGTTGGGCTTATTTTAATTTGGAATGTGAGCTATCTAGTCACTTAAAATAATTATCCATATCAGAAAAATCAAGAAATTGACTATAATACTCCCTTTGTGCTAAAGGGGGGAGATGAATGATAGAAATTATATTATGAATTTTAGTGGTAGGGATATGGCTTTTCCAATTTGAAAGCAATAGTGCTAGTTACATTGATCTGAACATCAAGGAAATTTTAAGTTACTATTTCTGGATGCCCACTTAACACCCAAGAAATGACCATAATGCATTCAACTCTGTCCAATTCTCCAGCCTCCAAGGCAACACATCCATAGCAACAAGCAATCATAATTTTCATCTCTTAACTGTGAAAAAATCCAATTTCTTTAACTTCCTTTAACCTAAGCTTGTATCAAGCAATATAAAAAAAACAGTTCTATCATTATTGATTGCATAGATATTATAACAGGTATAATACAGAAGATAAGCACATCACAGTGAGCAAAATATAATTCCTCGTCTTAACCTTAATACTCTGAATAAAGAACATGAAGAAAGAATTGCATATACAATCCTTATTAGTGACAGAAACACAGGGAATGTAATGATAAGCAGATGGGGATAATCCTGGAAGGAGAGGAAGGTGGATTGATTATAATTTTAAGTCATAGACTGGTGGTCCATTTGGGCCAAACTTCTAAGGAGACTTAGGGAATGTCTCAGAACTGTTTCCCTTGGTAGATAATGGGTGACTTTCTTCACTAACCTGCTCCCCAGTAGTCAAGAGTGACCTCATGGGCAACAATGTTCCCTTAATCCCAAATTATGTATATGCGAGTCCAAAGTTATGTGTATATGTATAGTCCAAAACTTCCATGTCAGGATACCCTGTGGTGCAAGGCTGGTCAGAACCTATGCTTAATGGCACAGCAGAGACTATGGAAAGCATGAACAAAGATGAAGGATGAACCTGGGAACAGAAAGGAGGGAGGGATAGGGTAAAATTGTCCTGACCATCTCCCCAGGGAGTCACAAGGAGAGAAAGAAATTAAAAATGGGAAAAATAAGATGTTTGAAGGGAAAATTTAAGAATGAGGCCATGGGCCATTGAAAATATTAAGTTATATGTGTATAGCATCTAGTCCATAGTCCTTCATAGACAGCAAAAACAAGCAAGCAAAAACAACAACAACAAATACTGCACAAGGTGACCATTGTCTAGTGTTTTCTTATTTCTGCACATATTTATGAATCCAATGACACTATGAAGCATGACACATTTTTACTGCTGAGATTGGAAGAATTCTTTTTATACTAATGAAATCTGAAAAAAATAAGATAATTATATTGTTTCAAGTTTTTTATCAGAATGTAATGTAAGAATTTTTTTTTTGAACTTCACTTTCAATTTGCCAAGTTTCTTTAGGCTTCACTGTATTAGAGAGGGTCAGCAAATGATTTGGTGTGTGTGTGTGTGTGTGTGTGTGTGTGTTTTGTAACTAACTTTTTAAAAAATTAAGAAGGAATAATTTAATGTTTAGCTGTTTCTGGAAACATCACTGACCCGAATGCATGGTCTATACAAACTAAGGATTCCCTGAGGCTCCATAGCATTGAGATCATAACCTCCACAACAGAACAGCAGGTTCAGGCAAGTCACTGTGCTGAGACACCACTTGGGGCCAGATTTTAATAGCTGACAGCTCATAATGGATTGACAAAAGCAAAACATCATTAACTTGAATCTACAAAGTCGACATTTCAATATGCAAATAGGAGCTAGCGCATATGTGCTGTGTACAAGTCTCATTGCTTGTTTAGTTGTCTGTATGTCCTTTCGTTTGCTTTCCTTTGTCTTTGCATTCCCAGTGGACAGAAAACACGTCTGGAAGCCCACTTTGCAAAACAACAACAGGTGCACAGACTGAGGCCTGACTAAATACTTTTTGATGGTAATGATGGTTATATTGTTGATTTTTCTTTCACACAAAGCAGTGTCAGCACACAGGAGTAAAAGGATTGTCGTGAACAATATGTTTGAACAGTGGGACATGAAGGTTACCATGTATTTGTGTAACCAGGCAAGACTGAACTGACCCTGACAGTGTGGTGTCTAGAAAAAGCTTTCAATATCTTTGCTCAGGTTCAGAAAATCAATTCTTACAGATGACATTTCCTACATTGTAAATTAGATAATCCTTTCTTATTTATTCAAAGATGGAGCTGAGAAATTTCATTTGTTTATGCAAAGCACTGATATATTTATAATACACATACATCTACTTCTACACGTGCACGCATGCGCGCGCACGTGCCTGCACACACACACACACACACACACACACACACACACACACACACCTAGTCCTGGCACTGAGAAAATTGTTTGTTTCTAGTTAGTGGGTGCTTCTTGAGAGAAATGGTACCTATCTTACAGACCTGTGCAGATTTTATATGATCAACAAATTTAAGTTATTATATTATTATCTCTCAAAATGTATCTATTGGGCTATAATTAAGTGATTCAGGAAATAGTTACAAGATTTCCTTTGTGAAAAAACAACCTTGAATTCAGTGTGTCTGTAAGAACACATCCCTGGCGTCCATAGCCTGTTGAGATCTCTATTTCCTTTCTGTTTCCAGGGCTCTGGACGTTTTAGCTTGTCGCTTCAGTCTGTTGTGTGTACAAATGTTGTGTGTTAAGATCAAGGAGTGGACACCTGGTTTGAGTCTCGGAGTTCCATCACTTGCTCTCATAAAGATTTTGCTTTGGGCATTGCAGCTGGGATTCTCTCCATTCTTGTTGCAACTACCCAGGAAAGAGTAATGACAACTTCAACCCTCCACCCCTGCTTCCTCTCTACCTTGAGTCCTTTTACCAAAGGGGAAACACATGTTTCTCAAACTCAATTTTTGCTGATGAAAATTTTGTTCAATTTCACAGCTTGACTTCAGAATTTTCCCAAGTGATGGTAAATTCCATTCTCTTGCCAAACAAGGAAATAATCTACAAGCCTGTTTGAGAGGAAAACCTCCAAATTCCCCTCAAGCCTCAGTATCAGATAAATGTAAGAAAGAAAAGACTTTGGCATGTCAGCCTTTGCTAGTCAAGATATTACCTTGCTTAATGATTGCAAATTCAGGAAAAACATTTAATATGGGTTAAGGGAACACTGAGTTACTAAAATGTACCCTCTGAAGTACAGATATTTACAGTAATGGTGTTTTTTGAAGCCGGACAGGCAAAACTAGAAGTGAAATTTGTGAGTGGTTGAGAGTTGAATATTTGTACAATCAATTACAGAATTATAGTTGGAGAGTGTGTTCTGTGTTATTATCTCCCTTGCATTCGTGGGTCCTATTGTTCTGATTGGGAAAGTTTGTCTCAACAGCAAATCTCTCTTTGTGAAAACTTTTATTTCTTTGTTGTTTATATGTATCAGTGTAAGTCTAAATTCCCTTTGTCCCCTTGGCTCTCCACAGCCCAGATTAAAAAGCGTTTCTATAGGTCACTTTCATTAAAGATGTCATCAAAATAAATGACTTGTAACAGGTAGGGGAAACACAATCCAGGAGGGGTGGGCTGGAAGCTGACTTACCAGCAGCACCAGAGGAAGCCTTCCTATTCTTTGGGGGTTTTATACTTGTGTTTAGTTCCGGCCAAGGAAGCCTGTGTCCTAATCCCCACCAAACCACCTCACCTGGGTTCTAAGGGCTGGTATTGAAAACAACAAAAAGCAGGTGAGATTGGTTAGCCCTGGGGAAGGTTTTAGATGTAAGCTAGTTTAGTTGTTTAATCCCCAGGCAAACCTACAGTCAAGCTAATCAGTGAGAGAAACCGCTTTCTTCATATGAGCTAGGACTGTGAGAAATTGTTTTTCAGGGTGTTTTATAGCCAAACCCCTCCAAGGGCCTGGAAGAGCTCTCCAACCAGGGCACAAATATACAAGGAGAGCCTGTTTGTTTTATGGTTATTTTTATCCTACAATAAACAGCTTAAATTTGCAGACTATACTTTTTGACTATAAAGTGGGTTATTTCTCAAGATGCTGGAGCCTTCCCATAACAGATGGAATAAATAGAAGAAAATGCTGAGAATACACCACTGAAATTCTGATTTATTCAATCATTAACAAAAAGAAGTGCAATTTCAATGGTAATAGAATGAAAACCCAACTGTTTCTGCTTGCCTTCTGAAAACTTGTTTTCTGTGGAGAATGCTGCTCTTAGGCAAACACCTATTTAAACCTCAGCAATGTATAATCTTAACTTCAGGCAGCAAGGTTGCATAAGTTTGGTGATTTGTAAAACCTCTGCAATGAGAGGATGAAATATTAACGTTCACTCGTGTAAGCAGCATCCGCAGCCTAAACACTGCCGCATGGGCAGGGAAGGCAGAGCAGCCCCAGGAAAGATGCTAAACCCTTCACAAGTCTCCTTCAGCGCTTCTCAATGCAAGTACTTTGAAGAAGCAACCCCCATGTGTGACACTTGAAGGCTTGGCACTAAGCAGGCAATGGTCAGTTCAGTGTATCTAGGCCAAAATTTAGGAAGGAGAGAAACAAAAGATAAAAAGGTGTAACAAAGGAAAAGAGGAAGAGTTGTACAAGGATGGGTAGGAAGAGGGGAGATAAGAAAAGGTCATGGGGGGGGTAAATACAATCTGAATACATTCTATACTTGAAAGAAAATGTCAAAATAAAATCCACTATTTAATGTAATTAATATATGCTAATAAAAACTTTTTTAAAAAAGATATTTAAGGGCAACAATACTTTAAAAAATCATCAGGAGGCTGCCTCCGCATTGAAAACCACACTCAATGCTTCTTAAACTGGCTGTTTGAATACAATGAAGCTAAATAAAATACCGTTAAGTTTAAAAAAAAAGTGCAGGAAACCCAAAATAAAAATTTTCACAGTGCGTACGTGTATATAAAGTCTGTGAGAATTCTTACATGCACTACACATTTATATACAGAGTGTATCTAAAGTGAAATATCCACCTGGTTTGATTTCATGTCGTAATAAACCAGTAGGATATAGAGGTTTCTGCACACATGTGCTTTAACTGTTCATAGAACATCAAGTTCTTGAGTTGGATAGACTAACAAAATTGGAGCCTGGGGCATGGCTCTGTGACTAATTCATGATGTGACCTTGGCTAACTCAATTTTTTAACCTCCCAAAGTTCCCTGTTTTCATTTGGAACTTGGAAATAGGACTTCTAAAGGGTTTGTAAAGAAGCCCCTTCTAACACTAAACTTCTGTAGTTTTAAGACCTTGTTTCTGTTTGTTTTCAATTGAATATTTTTCTTCTTTTAAATACAAACATAATAAGTGTACATAGAATTATATTTTTGACTTGAACTACTATTTCTATCAAGCTAACAAGGAATGATTATGATACCAAGCCTTCTGTTTTATCCTTTATTACCTCTGTTTACATCCTATTAAAAGTTCTCCAATAGCAAGTTGAAAGTTTTTATCCACTCATCCTAAAATGAATTCAATGAGACCATTTGGAGGTAGGTCATTTTGTTTTGTGTATGTCTCTACATCAGAGTCTTACATTGCCCAGCCTGATCTATGATGACTGGTTTTCAGTGACTCCCATGCTCTAGCCTGCTGAGTCGTTGGGCAATTAAACCATTTTATAAGAATATATATATGTATATATATGTATGTATATATACATATATATGTGTGTGTATATATACATATATTTATTCACTCCCTCACAGTCTTTATCTCTGCCTGGTTTCAATCTTTAACATCGTAGATTCAGAATAGATCCCCGAAATATTCTTCCTAAGAGTTTTAATAAAGTTATATACATACTCATACACATAGTCTGGATAAATATCTTAAATCTACATGTTCTGAAATCTCTTCTCATAACATCCATGAACTACTACATCATTATTTATCAAACCAGAGATTTTTTAAATATCTTTTTTGAGAGTATAATATTGTTACATCATTTCCCCTTCCATTTATTTCCTCTTAACCTTCCCATGAACTTTCTTTTACTTTGTTCTCTTCAAATTCATTGCCCCTTTTCTTTAATTATTGATATATATGTATGTGTATATATAAATATGCCATTATATATAGGAATATGTATATGTATAGATAGGTAGATAGTTAGACAGATGATAGATAGACAGATAGATAGATAGATAGATAGATAGATAGATAGATAGATAGATAGATACTCCTAAATTAAACCTGCTGAGGCTGTAGAATGTTCAACCATTTGGTATAAGATAACCAATCGGTGCATTCTTCCATGGGGATGAAAACCCTGCTGTCCACTTCCTGAATAGCTGCAGTAGTTTACGCCTCTCTATTTCTCTGTGCACACACAGTATCGTGCCTATCTCTCATTGCAGGTGTGTGTTTTGTTGGGGTTTGTTTACCATGGCATTGCGTGATTGTAAAATACCTATTATGAATAAACCAATGCCTGAAATGAAGTGGAACCTTGATTTATTTGGGTAGGACCGTTTTCCAGGGCTGTAAATCATATTTTGGTGTTCATTTACCTTTGCATTCTTTCTGAGGCACCGGCACCAAGGCTGACGAATGGGAATCAAATGAAGTGTGCTAAGTGCCTCTGCTGGAGGGCTTCATCTCCCCACATGGCAGGGTGTGATTTATCTCTGCAATACATCACCCGACTTATTTTCCTTTACTTGTTTTATTTGGTGTTGTCACAAATAATATCAATTGGCCATTGACCATGAACCCTAAACAGTAGTAAATTAATGAAATAAGCTACATCTACGGAACTCATCTGCCCCCAATTTGATTAAAGCCACTTTGGTTGGGCCAAACCATTTATAGATGAACTCCATTTATTAGACAAGCAGCTTCATGGGTTCTCTGAAATTGTGGTGCATAGGCTCTACAGGGATTTTAATGAAACATTTAAAGTTGACTCTTTGATATCTCAATCACTAAGAGTATTTTATGCTTTTGGAATCTGCATCCTCACTCATCCTATGACTTCGGTGATAACTCAGCTATTTGAAGCAGCTGCACATTGATGGAAGGTGCTGTGCTTTTTCCTTGTTCTGGGGAAGAGAGAAAACACAGCCAAGGCTTACCAGGTTTGCTTAGTGTGGGGGTTTCTTGGGTAGCATAGTAAAGTTGCCTCTTGGCACACAGGGCACACAGGTGACTGTCCCAACTCTGCATTATGCACCTAGTCCTGTGTCCTTCTACAGAGCTAAGGGTCAAGAAGTAAGTCAGCCCACAGGAATGCCGAGTTCCTAAGGGCCAGTTTACCTTGGTGTTTGAACAGATGCGTTGCACCAAGGGAATGGCGTTATGAAAACAATCTGGCCCATTTCTTTCTAGTGGCTTTAGCAATTACAAGAGGCAGACATGTTCCAGCAAAAAGCACTTATCTACAAGGTCAGAAAAATGTCGGTAAATCCAAAGCCAGGGAAATACCAGAAAGTCTGATATTAAAGCAAAGCGACAGCCTCTCAGCACCAAGGAAACTGCCACTAAAGAAGGATGCAGGAGAGCTGTAATGTGGG
>CABHPQ010144991.1:0-11138 GCA_902168405.1 Peromyscus aztecus
GGGAGGACAGATTAGAGGGTAAAGCCCTTGTGAGTTGGCTGGCTGCTTGTGCACAGCATTCCTCTTGATCCTCACAGCACAGAGAGATGGGCAGGGGAGCCCCACTTTCCCAGGGGGAAGCTAGGGCCTGGAGTGTCAACCTGTAGTGAGTGCTTGGATTGGAACTCACCGTAGAATATGTACTGTCCCAGAAAATACCTGTCAGCATTATTTCTCTGGATCTTTAACAGCAGTCCCCAGCCAGAGTAGATGGCCAGGTAATAATGTCTCCATTTGCACATTGGAACCCTGAAATTCAGAGAGGCTAAGTGTCTGTTGGGGGAACACGGCAGCTGATGAGTGGCACAGCTAAGACTACATCCCAGATCTTCTGACTCTTAGACCAACACCCTTTCCATTACACTAGGATTAACTCCACCGTCGTGGAAATCTTGAGAACAAAGCGCATCTTAAGTCTCCATATAGCTTCACTCCTAATATGACTCCAAATTCCCATGTCAATCACGCTGCAGTTCCCTGGGGGAGATGTGCGGCGGGTAAGCTTCACTTTGCAGACTGCTCAGACCCCGGCCAAGGAGGGCGTTGCCCTGCACCTAGTGCTAGTGCACTCTCACAGCTAGTCGCTATAGGTGATGATGAGATTCTGGACCTGGGTTCTGGCATTGGCTGCCTTGTGCTGACTCATGCCCTGCGGAGTGTACCGGCTGGCAGGAAGAGTCAGAGGATGTGTGGAGGAAGAGCATCAGGTGTAGCTAAGAGCCAGCACTAAGTATCCCCATCAGTGGAACAGGGAGCAAGTGCATGAAGCACTGTGCTCCCAGCAAGCACTGAAGGCGGAGACTTCCCCCTCTCCCTGCAGCAGAGCTTGGATCACAGGGGAAGTTGCTGCACAGCCCAGTGCACTGCACTCGCAAAGGTCAGGCTTTAATTACATGCGCAGTTAAATGGAAATACTGTAGAGAGGTCACGCTCATATTTCTTTGGCCTTCATTAATGTTATTGCTCCGTCACTTTCTCTCTCCTTGGGTTTTTAAATGAAAGCTCCTTTAGTACATTTTAAAGGATTATTTGTTTGTAATTGTCTTTCACTTCTGGAAGGGGAGGTTAGATTTTTGACGTTGGGGTTAGTTTTGAGGGAGAAAGCTAGTAGATAAAAATAAACTTCGCCAATGTAGTCCTTGCTAATTTTATTTCAAACCTTGTGCTTTTTATAGTCTTACCTACTAATGCTTTTGATTAAAACACAAGCAAAACCAGCCAACATGAACAGGTTGAATGCCGCATCTGTGCAGAAGATAGGAGCTCACTTATTTATGGCTCAAAGAAATGGAGCCTAAATTAAGCGAGCTATTGCTGGAGAGTGGATAAGCGGCCATTATGAATTATCCTTAATTATAGCGATTTCCTAAACTAATAAACCTGCTAAATCTTTATTGCAAAGGTTAGTTTACGCAGTGCATATAAAATCCGCATGTGCTCCACATCAGCCACCAGCTGTCTGACAGTGTGCTGCTATTTCAGTGAGTGTTCACATAAATTTTATGTTGGTTATATTAACAGTCAGTCCATATCACTACCCACAGATGCCAGTAGACATAAAAATTGCTCTCTAGTGAGCCTAAATATCCCTAGAAGCTAGTTGTGTCTAATGTTCCATGTAGTATTTGTACGTGAAAGCAGCAGATTGGAGGGTTATTTACAGATGAATATTTCAATCCAGTTAGTTCATAGAGGCCTACTTAGCCTTCTTTGCTGGCTTATTTGTATGCTAAATAATTCACCAAAGGTTCTTGTTTACTCTCTATAGTAGTTTCTGTGAAATGTAAACAGGGAGCCAACTTTGGGTGTTCAAAAGGCTAAGCAGCTGTGTGTTTAAATGCAGGTCAGAGCAGCACATGCTGCCTTGCCCATGGGCTGTCACTCACGCCTATGCATTCCTCCGTTGTGTTGTGTTTTGTTTTGTTTTGTTTTGTCCTTTTTCATTCTTTTTATTTTATTTTCTCTTCTTACAGGCAGGGCTAGAGCTTGCTGCTTTCCTAGGCATTTTTGACTGGCCATCTTTTTTTCTAAATGTTTCTTTCTTAGTACCTGGCTGCATGTCACTTTCAGCCTCAGGATTAGCCCCAGCAGGGAAGAACACAGCCTTGGCTTCGAGCCGCCGCAGCCCCTGAGTCCTCTGCACTAAGGAGGCTAGGTCAGTCCTCTATGAAATGCCCTTGTTTCTCTCTTTTACCCTCTCTCCCACGATTTTGTTTTTCCTGATAGATTTCTAAATCTCGAGATCGGCAAGGACACCAAGCAGGGCCTTTCTTTGTTCCTTGAAAGCCTGGAAATTAGTCTAACCTCTGCCACCCAGGACACGGCGGCAAAGTCCCGCTGAAAAGATGCAGCCTTTGGTGGCATCAGAACAGATGTGAAACCAGGGTTAGCAAGGGTCACTGGTTCCTAGCCAGGTATTATTTAGTGGTTCCTGTGGCACAGGGTATGTGTGAAAAATTCCTGGGTGCAAATGTTCATGATCCTCGTTGCTTACCACCAAAGAGATTGGAAAACAGCCTCCTTCGTTTGCAGCCAGGCGCTGCCAAGATCATGAGAGAGTTCAATAGCAGTGCTAACTTTTTATTTAATAATATTGATTTTATCATTTTTACTACTTACAATTGGGATTGGCCGGCTGATAGTTATTTGACCTCCCTTTGTGCGTGGCTGTGGAGTGCTTCGTTAAAGCTATTGACATATCTCTCTCTCCCACTCTCCTTCCAGCAGCCCATCTCCGCAAATAATATTGAGATGCAGTAACTGTTCGCTGCTATCGATTTCAGATTGTGTTCATCACACCCTTCCCGGGGCCAGGCAGAGAGCAGCGGCCCAGTCTTGTAAACCCTTGCCTGCTGCAGGGTAAAGCAGCTCGCCATCTTTCAAGCAAGAATATCAACCGTATGCAGTCCCTGCAAAATTACCCAGGAAAATGAAAGCTTTTTTTTGTTTTGTTTTGTTTTTTTGGCCATGATTGTTTTTATGCATACATAATTAAACTTATCTCTTTGGTATTATGTTGGGCTTTTTCTGTAAGTTTTTGTTGTTGTTTTTGTTGTTTTAAGGAAGGCTAGATCTGTGTGTCCCTCAGCTGGGAGGAAGAACTCTGATTACATTTTAATCTTCTAGGATTCGGGGTTTGGCACACTCAGCCAGACCCAGGGCCTCTTTGACCTTCAGTGCTCACCCAGCTGGGGCCCTTCTCAACACCTGGGCCTAAGAAAGTTCCGTGTTTTGCCTCTGTGGAGTCAGATGAGATTGTCGGGTGTTTAAAAGAACTGGGCATTTAACACTTAGCTCTGTGACCATAATCTGGACGTCTGGCTGTGGGAAGGGGGTGGCATAGAGTTAGGGTGAGCTTGCTTATTGAGAACACCATCAAACACAAACGGTGCTGGAAATTGGAATTGTCATAGGCGGAGACAGCAGGTGACCCGCACTCACTGACTCTGTTTACTAATGGAGACGTTTCTCTGCCTGTTTTACAATGAGGAAACAGATCCCTGCTCACCAGCATTATTTTTGGAAGTGGGAGGATGAGCAAGGCTGGAGTGGCAGAAGATCCCCGTCCACCGGAATGGATGCATTAGCCAAGGTGGAAATTGACTCAGTGGCCATGCTAATCTCCACCCCGAGGGACATGGAGCGGACACGGCTCCTGTCACCACGCACCTGCCAGTTTCATTTGGGGAATCTGGTGGGGATTGCACCAGCCTTTGCCACCACCGCAAAGTATGAAACGCTTAGGAGAGGGCTTCGGAGTTAAACACAGCTGGGCTTCGTGTTTGGCTTTTTCCCCTGTCGTCTGTGTTTTCTCTGGGCCTCGGAGCCCTCATGCAGAGGATGGTTTTTGGAGAGGATGAAATGAGGTGGTATGTCTAAGTTCTTAGCTTAGTGCCCAGCAGCTAGAAGAATGCAGTCGATAAACGACACCTACCATTCTGCCCCCTGCAGAGCAATCTCCTTATCCAGCCAGAACACTAATGGGAACTACAGCAACATAAAGTCAGTCCACAGAATGGGCAGGTTTGGGGTTTTGTGCCACTTTGCTTTGGTTTCCTGTTTGTTCCTACAGACACCCAAGCAAGGCTCTATTGAGTCCTCCGGTGCCACACACACCACACTTCCCAGGTCAACCTCAATGCATATAGCATCCTTTAATGTGACTTAAAATTGTATTTATTTTCAAATAAGTGGAAACTGGTTTTTACTCAAGGGTTTTAAAATAAAAACTTCTTTTGTCGTTGTTGAGAAAACACCTTGTAGTTCTTTATTGATGTTTCTTTAAACAGATCACAGTTCTCTGGCATGGAATGCCCTGCCCGCAAACATGCTCATACAGATGCCCACATGAAAGCATCGTCCTGGGAAAACACTGGAGACCTGACAGGGATCCTCAGAACTCCTCATGTTTGTCACAGAGAGAGTCTGACTTTCATTCTCATTTTTTTTTTTTTTTAGTCTGTGGGGTCCAATGCCCTTTCTAACATTAAGGCTGGCATGGATCCTCCCCACAGGCAGCCATCTTCCGGGCTGAAAGCAAGGGAAAAACAGCAAAATTAGCGACTTTACACAGTTGCCAGAACCTGCTTAATGAGAGACAGTGAACATTTTTCAGGCTACTGAACTTCTGAAACATGACGATCCGAGCAAATGAAATCATGGTACCTTTCATTGCAGCTTAATTGGCCTCAAAGTCAGTGAGAGAGGCTGCTGAAAGCCGCGCTGACGGAGACAGACAGGAGTCAGAAGCACATTCAGCCCACACAACGCATCTTCCAGCTGCCCATGCTCCCTCCGTACTGGCTCTCAAGACTGACTCTTTTGGTCAAGAGACAGACAACAGCCGCTAACAAAAGCCGAGATTGTGAGGCCGGCCAAACACTGGCGTTGTGAGTGGCATGCTGTCACCCCCAGTTACGCATTCCAAGTAGCTCAACCTCATGGCAGCCAGTTCAAGCCAATTTATTTTAAAGAGGCGAAGAGAAGTGAAACAAACTTGGGCCCTCTCTTCTGACTGTTAGGGTGTCAAGATATCCATGTCAGGGAGTGCTGTTAACCGAAGGCTGGGGCGAGCTGAGTATAAACACTAACAAGGGCAAAGCTGAGCACGGCCCCCTGTGGAGTGCAGCTAAGTGGCAACCCCAGTCGAGGAGCCCAAAAGCAGCAGAAAAATTACCATAACTGTCAGGACCAGGGCGGGAAATGGATGGGAGCATCAAGGAAGAGGTGGGATGGAGGGCACAATGGGAAGAAGCGGATCAGCCCCGGGCATGCTTGTCTGAAGTCAGAAGACCCTTCCTTGCATGATAGGAGGAGCATCGTGGCTTCCTTGTTTGATCCCTGTGTCTTGGAATTCTCCGGGTTGAACCTAGCCCCATACTCTGAGTCACTTCCCATCCAGCCACTCCGCCTGGCCACTTGACACCCGTTTACGGTCGTTATGGCTGTAGGTTTAGCCGAGTACAGCGAGGGGAGTGGACAAATTGGGGGATTGCATGGAACAGACCGTCCTGGACATTGATTTTTGAAGGTTCATTAGATGAATGCTGACATCATAGATTGATGTCTCTTTAAACCAGTACCTTGTGCAGGACCATCGGGGGAATCAGAAATATCGATGTAACATGTTTGAGCGGGAGGCTCGCTGGAGAATTCCCCCAGCCTAAGTGGGATCCATCAACTTAGGCTTTCCTTAATTATTCTAATTCTGTGCATCTCATTGGAAGGAGACTTGGTGTGCACAAGTGCAGAAGCAGCTTGTACAGGGGCCGCTGCCCCGGCTTTAGGAGCAAAGGAAAGCCAAATAGGGTACCAATGCCTATTTTTCATTGTTTTGAGCTGCTGCTTAGTAATTAAAATTTTGATCATAGACTAATTTTCCCATACAGTGTGGCTATTGCAATTGACAAGGGACTGATTAATGGGCCAAGCCTGGGGCCAGGAGGCTGCTGGGTTGCTCTCTTGTGGAAGGCATGCCGGCAAAATAAAGTTGATGGTTTTGTTTGTGTTTAACCCTTCACCTTGACACTATCAATAGATTGAAGACATCATTTGTATCTGCAAGTGTTTCTTTAATTAAGACCTTCTAAAAATCTTTCCTATTGATTCATTCCATTATCCTATTGATTAGCTGCAGTGGATCATGTACTTGGTCTTCGGTGGAAGGCAACATTCTCTGCTGTCTGACGTGACTGCAAATGCAGGGGACAGGCATCCTAAGCAAGTGCCCACGGCTTGCAGAAGTGGCTTTCATTCTAACGAGGCCTCTGCGGTGGCTCACCAAGCCCCACCAGGAAAGCCCAGTGGCTCCTGCTGGAGAAGCAACCAAGCTGTAATGTTCCTTCCACTCAGGTAGCTGCCTGGGAACGACAGCAGTCTTGCGTGAGGGAAGAAGCAGACGTCTGCTCTGCACTGAAACTTGAAACGCTTGAGCTCGGAAATAAAAGCACACTCAGAAACCTGCTGTAAGACATGGGCTGTTGAGCGTGCTTCGCCCTGGCTGTGGCTTGCACACTCCTTCTCCTCCCTGCCAGCCTCCCCCATGGCCCAGGGGGGCCTGAAGGGCTTCCTGTTTCTGAACTGCTGCCCCTGAGTCCTGCAGAAGAACTGTTCACTTTCTGCCACTGGGCATGGATCCCAAGGCTTAAAAATAAAGAGATGTGGACTAGAGAGATAAATGGCTCAGCAACTCAGAGCACTGGCTGCTATTCCGGTGGACCAGGGTTCGATTCCCAGCACCCACATGGTGGCTAAAATCATCTGTAACTCCAGTTCCGAGTTCCAGAGGACCATATGACCTTTTCTGGTCTCTGCAGGTACCAGGCACACAAGGGGTGCACATACATACATACAGGCAGGACACTGGAGGAAGAAAAACCAAGAAAGACACAAAGAATATATGGTTAGAGAAGATTTTTTTATAGTTAATAACGTCTTTTTTAATTAATTCATTCATTAATCTTTCCAGCCTGATCACAGTTTCTCCTCCCTCTCTCCTATCTTCCCAGTCCTTTGTCCCAATCTCCCCTCTCCCTTCCCTTCAGAAAAGGACAGGTCTTCCCTGTATATCACCCAGCCATGGCATATCAAGTTGCAGCAAGACTAGGCACCTCCTCTCCTATTAAGGCTGGACAAGGCAACCCAGCAGAAGGAAAGGGTCCCAAGAGCAGGCAACAGAGTCAGAGACAGCCCCTACTCCCTCTTCCAGGAGTCCCACAAGAAAACCAAGCTACGCAACTGTAACATATACGCAGAGGGCCTAAATCAGTCCCATGCAAGTTCTCTGGTTGGCAGTTCAGTCTCTGTGAGCCCCCATGAGCCCAAGTCAGTTGACTCTGTGTGTGTTCCCATGGTGCCCTTGGTCCCTCTGGCTCACATAATCCTTCCTCCCCTTGAGGAAGAACTTTTCAAGGGCAATGAAATGCATAAAAGCAAATGTGATCATGTACAAAGCAGAGAAAATGCAGGGTACAAGTCAGTTCTGAACCAGTAATCCAGTCATCAGCCCAAACTTTGATTTTAGTCCTTCTCAACTTCTGGTTTGTCCCAGTTCTTCACACCCACGCCCTCCTTAGCAGTAGATCACAGAGGTGGTCCTCACAAGGGTCCACGCGCTATTCTTGCGGAGTCCAGAAGAAGGGCTGGTGAAGCTGGAGTGATGGGCAGGGAGTGGACTAAGAAAAGGACACAGTGTCTCTGTGTTCTGCTGTGGAGTTACAGATGATTTTAGCCACTCTTTAGCAAATGGTTCATTTCTGTCTCAGAATGGGCAGTCCTGAGATCTGAAACATGTCTACTAAGTAAGGTCACATTTCAGAACTCTGTGGTCCCAGTTCGAATGTCAGCCGCTTCTTAGAAGTCACTGAAAGGGGGCGTCATAAAGCCCTCCCTTGCGTGCTTTGGCGCAGAGAAGGTGAGGTAGCAATGCTGGGAAGAACTCTCTTTTTTACAGGAGCAACTAAAATGTTCCCATGTGTGGAATTTCAACGTCAAAATCGACCACAGTGTAGTAATGTCTGTTTCCTGCTTCTCATTGGCTGTCATCGTCAGTCATATACACAAGACCTCATGCCATACTTCCATTGGCACCATGGTTCAGCTGTCCTGTGTCCTGCGGAGGCTTAACGTAATATGCCAAACAGTTTCCTCAGGCCTCCATCATCCTAACTTGAGGCAGGCTTTCTTTTGGGTCACCAACCGGCTCCCAAATCATGACATGGAGACTTATTATTAGTTATGAATGTTCAGCCTTAGCTTAGGCTTGTTTCTCGCCAGCTCTTATAACTTAATTTAACCTGTTTCTCCTCATCTATGTTTTGCCTCAGGGCTTTTTACCTTTCATTCTGTATGTCCTACTCCATGTCTAGCTGACTGGCAGATGGCTGGCTGGCCCTGGGAGTGCCCCTCCTTTTCTCCCTCGTTCCTCTCCCTCTCTGGAGCCTAGATTTCTCCTCCTACTTATTCTCGAGGCCCACCAGCCCCATCTACTGCCTAGCTAGCTATTGGCCGTTCAGCTTTTTATTAGACCAGTCAGGTGCCTTAGGCAGGCAAGGTGAAGCAGCAACACGTCTTTACATAGTTAAACAAATGCAGCATAAACAAATGCAACACATCTTTACATAGTTAAAGTAATATTCCACAATGCTAACTGCCATCCCACCCTTGGAAACATTTTGAAATGCCTTTTCCAGATTTCTGTAAGCGTCACATAGTAAAGGTTCCCCAGACTCTCCACCGGAACAGAAGCTTGCTCGGCCCTAAGTGTTTGTCAGAAGTCTGATAAATGATTCACAGAAAATGGTGGGAACAGTTTTCAGTGCCCAGGATTTCTAAATTTGCTTTTTAAATTAACTGTCTTTGACTGAGATGTAATCTGTGCTAATTGAAAACATTTCCTGAAAATTCAGAAAAGTATGACACATACGTCTCTGGCCGCCCTGCCACCCTGAGGTATCATTGTGCGTATGTTAATGTAAAGAAAAGAAAAGTTAGGACCATATTTCATGACTTGCCTCCTGACTCTTCGCATTCACTATCTGTAGCCTGAGCATTGTTTCCACTTTGCAGGACTGGGTGTTGAACCCAGTGCTTTATGCACTCGAGTCCCGTGCTCTGTCCCTAAGCCTGGTCCCCAGCACTGGCAGTTAGTTGTTCATAGTTTTCCATGTTGGAAACCACACTGCCTGTGAATAGGTATGCTGTTAATGTACGTCTCTCTCCCTTGCTTCTTGGCCGCCTGGCTACTCACTGTTTCCCTGTCGTGTGAGTGCTGGGCTGAACATCCTGACCCAAAACCCTTCCAGATTCTTTGTCGCCTTCGGATGATTTCATAGACATTAAATGACTGAGTCAACACATGCCCTTTTTTTAAGGTTTTCGTATTTTATACCAAAATGTCCTTCCAAGAGGTGGAACCTGTCACACAAATTCCCCAGCAGCCTATGAGCATGCAAACCTGCCTTCCTCTACCTCATCAGTACTGGAGAGCGAGGGTCAGTTTGCCCTTGATTCCATCTCGATTCTCTTGGTTACCAAGGAGGTAGAGGTATTTTCTACTATTTCATGGCTGCTTACGTTTCTTCTTTTATGAAACATCCATTTATTGCCCATTTTGGAACACTAGGCCTTTTCTAACAGATTGAGAGGATAGTTCCTTTTTAATTAAGAATTGTAGCCTTTTGCTATCACTAATCAGTAGAGATTGTTAGAGATCAACAGATTGGATTTTCCGTGTAAACATTAGTAATATTCAGAGTATTTGTTGATGCTAGCAATATTAATAATGCATTTTAGCTTCTGAAAATGGCTGTTTTGCCTCTGATAAAAAAGATACATGAAAGAGAATCTGACAGTGTCAATCCAGCGCGGCCGAGTATCCCAGGCCACCGCCGGCATTTTATTACAGTTGTCAGGGAAAAAAACCAACAATTTTATTGTTTTGATTACTGAGATCCAGCCACAGATCAACTGAGCAATTAAAATCTCTAAATAACACTCTCTGCGTTGTCAAACAAAGGGCTGACTCCCGGTGGAAAGGGTTTTTCTGAGGAAGAGCAGTTTTCTCTAATGCCTGTGCCAGTAAATGGCTGCACTAATTGGCGTATACAGAAATATTTCCCCAGTTTAACATTGCATGACATCCTAATAAGATTGTGATGACAAGCTTTTCTTTTTATGAAAGGTGATGCTACCGCGTGCCTCTGCTGTACACGGGCTCTTGTCTTTTTATGACATGTTATAAATGAAAAATTTGAGAAGAAAATAATCTGCTCTAAATCTTTTCTGCGTATGAAATCAGTTTTTGAAAGCTGGACAACAGAATCTTGACTTCTGTTTTTATTTGCAGTTCCTGGGATAATATGTATTTTAGGAACCTTGGATTTGACTAGAAAAGGGTCACAATTAAATGCATATTGAAGTGCCTGGCCCAAATGCCACTAATTTACCCTGGAATGTGAGGCCAGATTCCACGGAGTCTCCTAGCTCAGGTGGCCAGCTGAGAGCAAGCTTGGGACAGTTAATGACAGTCTTCCAAGACAAGCGGGACTTAACATCAATATCCCTCTCCCTGGTAATCTATAGACTCTGGAGGTGGCGCGCTCTGCAGGGTTTTGATGATTTCATGATGGCTTGTGTATATTTACAGTGTGTTTAAAATACTCTTTTTAATTATCATTTGAGTGACAAAGCTTAATCTTTTGGATCGTTATCTGCACCTCCTGGTGATGTATGTTTGTTAGGTAGCTCCAAAGAGGAAATTTAGCAAAGCCAGGGCTTTATGCCAGTAATAAGAACGGGGAGTCAATAGATGATTAACCTGCCTTTCTCCTCTTCCCGAGAATAAAGGAGTCACTTTAGAAAATCTTTCCAGGTGGCCCAGATTTCTCAGAGCAGCGCCCTTGAAACATGTGAGGGCTAAGCAAAAAAATGAGCAGTGATTGAATTCCACAAAGCAAGGTGTGTACGGGAGAGAATAGCCAAAAAGCATTTGAGTGTTCTTCTAGCATATCAACGACATATAACCCCACCGAAACCAGCCACTTGGCTTCTCCTGTGCATTTTATATGCACAAATGTGTTGTTACGTACACATTTGTGCCT
>CABHPQ010144991.1:11238-40406 GCA_902168405.1 Peromyscus aztecus
GCCTATATACATATGTGCTTGTTAAAAAGACATGTGCTTGTATATCTATGACTGTGTTTACATATACATTCTTGTTTACATGCACTTGTTGGCTTGCGTACACATTGCATAGGTATATATTGGTTACTTGTCCATTACTGCATGGAGTTAAGTGACTTGTATCACTGGGTACTGATGCTTGTTAGATTTTAGGAACTAAGTAAGCAGGGAACACCTTTAAATACATCCCTGCTATTGTCTTACTGGAAAGGGAGTGAAAGGCTGGGATTATTACTCCTTAACTGCAAAGAGTAAAGCAGCTGATTGATCAATGCGGAGGATTTGGAGTTAACTGTTGGACCTCTAGCTTGATTTTCCTGAAGGAGGCATAACTTCCAGTCCCTTTTGGAAGCACTTGTTTCTTAGAGTCGAAGATGAAATGTGTAGCAGAGGGAAACAACTTCAGCTAACCAGCCTGTGTGATTACTTTACATAAGGGGTCAGCTGATCACCGTGAACGATCATTGCTTTAGAACAGAACTCCAGGCTATGAGTGCTGTCAAAGAAGCCTTAGAAATCCTGGGTTGATTTGCAGATTTAGTGGGATCTGAGAGCTAATGTTGTGTCTGACTAAGATAAGCATTCCTTAGTAGACTGTCCTGGAGAAAACTCTTCAGTAGCCTTGTGGTTTTATTGACAGCTCAGAACTAAAGACTATAAATTCTGCTATTGGGTAATATACCATAAGAAAGGGCATCCGGAATGCTAAAGCCCCTTAGCAGGTGCACTGTGGAATCAGACAAGGCATTAAACCCTGCTCAGCCCAGAACCTTCCCCATTCCAGTTTTCAGCTGGTCCTGGTCAGCCTCGGCTGTCTTTGCAACACATGTGTTCCTACATAAGGCTAAATACTCTGCTCAGCTACCTCCCCACCGAGCTATATTTCCTTAATGATACTGCTTATAAATGCCGCTTTGAGGTTTGGGCAATAATAGTACAGTGTGGAATCTGTGCCAGGAGTTGAACTCGACTGAAAAGCAAGCACTCTCCCTCATCCAGGCAGGCAAGTGTTCGTGTGTGGAAATAGGTCATGTGCCAGGAGAGGCCTCTGGTAGGTAAAAGCAGACAGCAAGGGCATAGTCAGTGAGCAGTTTGGTGTAAGAACTGAGCCAGGAGCAAGAGGTCAGCAAGGTCTTCTGGCCAGAATGACAGGCAGGCCAACTAGAAGTCCAGACTAGTAGGCTTAGGACAAGAAGATCCAGGCCCCAGCAAAGTTCTGGGTCACAGGGTGTCAGGAAGCCAAACTAGAGAAAGCAGAGATCTCTTTAAGGGCCGAGTTCTCCAAGAGCTCAGACCAAAGGGACTCTCCCCACTCCCCTTTCCTTTTGTACTGGTAATAGTACAAATATAAACTTGCTGTTTATAGAAGCTGTTGAAGGTTGGTGAAAGGGGGTCTGCTTTCTTCCTACAGATCCACGTGTAGTCTTTGCACACACACTAGCTTCAAACCAGCACATTTTAAGAATACACATCTTTTTAATAAATGCTGTCCTCAGGATTCTCAGTCACACAGTCAGCTGGTACACACGCACACATGCACATGTATAAACACACATGCACACACACTAAGCTACACATGTGCATTCCAAGAGTGAGTTCATCGCCATTTGGAGTTGCTTGAACTCACTTTCAGTATGGTTTGTCTCTGACCACTCCAGCACTGTGTGTCCCTCAATCAGAATAGTGCATTGAAAACAGTCAAGGCAGAGACGCCATTCCACACAATTCCCAGAGGTTTTCATTTGGGCTTTAAGTTTTTAATACAGAGAAGCCTTTTTACATACTTCTGGGGGTAGTATTTTCTGGGGATGAAATTTTTAGTTCTCTTTATAAAATATTTGGTTGAGTTTTTATCATATTTTAGCTGACATTTTATTTAACTACAAATCAATTCTTCTGAAACTAAAGAATGAACCTATTTGTCGCTACTGATTATCCTGTACTCACTATTGAAAATTATTTTGTTGTAGAGAAGAGAGGGATGTGACATCATCTTCTCCTCTGTCAGATCTGCTGGGTGCTGAGTGGGGCCTTGGAAGTCGGTGGTCCTTAGTTAGACGTAGCTCACACGCGGGGGCCTGCCTACCGAGATGAGCAATGAGAATAAGGTCACAAGGACACAGGCAGTGTAAACCAAGAATGATGATGGCTGGCTCTGAGTGTTTCAAGCAGGTACACTTCCACCTGCTCTGGGTAAAGCCAGGACAGAAGCTGAAAAAGAAAATATATGAGTAAACTTTACTCATCAAGGGGTTGAGAGCAAATAACAGACAGACTTTATTGTTGATGGGCACTGTAGGGAAACCCAGAGGAGTCACTCAGCAATGCTGCAAGATGGGAAACTCCTCACACAGGTAAGTTAGCTCCAAGACCCTGAACCACAGAATGCCAAGGGGCAGAATTCTGGAGGAGACCAGATAGATAGCAATTGTAGATGGCATCCCTCCTCTGCAGCTCAGTGACTGAGCAGAGCCTAGCTGATGAAGCCGGCTGAGCACAGGGACACAGACGTGATTTCTGTCTAGGGATGTGCATCCTGCCTAAAGGGTGTGGCCATTACTCAGGTGTGTCCAGTGCGTGCCATAGAGGAATAATGGCCCAAGTAAGCCGATCTTCCAGTGTTTCGCAGGAAGCCTAAAATCTAAATTTTTGAGTAAATTTTCTATACTTCTACAACTTACTTTTTTTTTTTTTTAATGGCTAATTCATGCTGTAAGAAAGTTAGAAGAGTCAGTAATGTTTGAGCTAAAATAAATGTCTGTAGGTAAATGTGGCCCCAGGACTACCATTTTGTCACCTCTGGGCTAGAGACTTAAAAGTTCCAATTTAAACTGTCAGTGGCTCCCAGGATCAACGGCATCATGGCTTTCATGCTTTGAAACGTTAGAGAAGAATAATGACCATACTTCCAGAGTAGAAGGCTCACAGCATGTTAAAAGACGGTGACAATGTCACTGAGGTACCCTGCTACTTCCTGATAATAGTTGCCACCGCTGGAGCTGGTGACTGAGTGCCAGCATGCTGCCACAGACTTCACTCCCTGTAGCAGGTCTGTGAAGTAGATGTTGGCCTTGTTTGCATCCTCGCCTACAGATGACGCAACTCTGCAGGAGTCTGTGATTTTTCTCAAGTTCCCCCACACTGCCAAGACTCCAGGGGTTGAACCCTCTCTTGAGTCTTCAAAGCTCAGAGTCCCACCTAGCGAGACCAATCTGCCAATGGTTAGGGAACCCTGTAAGTCACACCGAGAGGCACACGTCCTGTCACCTTGACTCTTAGCCCGGGGATCCATCCATCCACCCCAGAGCCTTGGCAGCTTCCCCAGAAACACAGATGACGGTTTCCATAGGGGATTTCTGCTACCTGTTCCGTAACTTCTTTCAACACAACAGTTTGCCCTTCCCATTGTGCCGTTGGGGAGCATTGGCTCTGCCAAGCTCATGGGAAAGAGGACTGACCTATGTGCAGTTTGGCCTGAAGCATTTGCGTCAATGCTTTGCTCCTGGAAGATATACTTGGACTCAGGCATCGCTTGCTTAACAGACCACAAAAGTCAACATCCCTCTGCGAGTACAGCCTGTGCTGGGAGGGCCTCGTGGAACCAAAGGATCCTGTCAGAGCAGGGTGTGTGTGAAACCCACCAAAGGATCCTGTCAGAGCAGGGTGTGTGTGAAACCCACCACTAGAGCAAGGCCCCTGGCTCCCAGTTACAATGCTAATGTTTAAGGAGGCTGCAGAAACTGCCTCTGAGCTAGAAAGAGTTGAGGTTACTGCACACACACACACACACACACACACACACACACACACACACACAGCCTTTCTTTCCAGGCCTATAAGCACATCAGTACTCTTTTTAAAAAGAAAAAAATAAAAATGCCCCTCAAGGCTGAGGACATAGCTCAATGGATAAAGTACCGTGTCCCCAGCACCTGCATAAAAAGCCAGGGGCAGCAATTGGAAAGCAGAGGCAGGCTTGAACTCTGTGAATTCAAGGCCAGCCCAATCTACAAAGAGAGTTCTAGTCCAGTCAGAGCTACATAGTGAAACCCAGTCTCAAAAAAAAAAAAAAAAAGCCTAGGGTAGAGAATCCTAGGGTACAGGCTCACTGGCCAAATTGCTCAGCAGAAGTGAGGAGCTCTAGAGTCAGTGAGACACCCTGTCTCAAAAGGTGTGGAGAGCAGCCGAGGAAGCTGCCTGACATCGCATCACCTGTGGCCTCCACAGCTCAACACATGCACAAATAGACACATGAAAAAGGATGTGTGTCTCTTGTCCTCTGAGTATGGCAAGGCTACCGGAAGCCAACCTGTAGAAGGGAGAGAGATTGTGTGGATGGAAGAAGTCTGCACAGACTGGAAGGTGATTCAAGGCCTGGGGCTGGCGGTCAGCTGCCACCCCCTCCCCTACAGGAGGCACTTAGATGGTATTGAAGTCTTTCTTCCTTGTATCCCCATTCTCTTTCCCACAACCCTTCTGGAATGCCTCATCTTCTCTTGTCCTCCAGCTCAGTCTGGGGGTGAGCCATTTGGTAAGGCATGCAGAAATGAAATATAGTCTAGCACCCAGTTAGGACACACTCTTGGATGGCTGTGTGGCCCCATGACTGTCTAAATAGCACAAGCTACATTCAGTCTGTGTCAAGCCTCAGTGTCCTAGCCAAAGAAGAGGCAGATTTGAAGCAAATTAACAAAGACTATAAATTACTGGATACCCCAAACACCATGAATTGTTTGGAGATGGTGGATTCTTAGGAATAGCAGGAGGTGCCTAATCAGAAGTTCCAAATGAACAGCCTCATGGAACAGATGGGCAAAGTCTGTGGACTTTCCTTCATTCATGGGGGAGGGACCATTATTTAAATTTATATACAGTGGAAGCCACTGGAACCCCATACTGATGATTAAACCTGATGATCAGAGCCTCCAGATGTGCTGAACAGTGACCTTCTCAGGTCATCTGCCAACAGAGATGCCACATGGCTCTGGCCAACGGCATAGGCTGTTGATTCCACAGGCCTGTTAGTCCTGCTGCAGGGTCAGTGGGGCAGCAGAAAACAGCCCCTCCTGGCCACTCAAGCCCAAAGAAACTTAGTTCTTCTTCCATAAACTCTACCCAGCGCCCTGTTGACCCAAGAAATCCCTTCTCTCAGACTCTAGCATGTAACTAGGCACGGGGTCTTGAGAACCATGCAGAGACGATAAAGGACATGGCTTTGTGGATTCTAGTTCACAGTTCAGCTAAGGGTGGTGACGTCCAACTCCCTCCAGGAAACCTGCACAGTGCAGACTGTCAGAGTCTCAGGTTAGGTCCCATTTTCTCTGAGTCTTGCTCCTGAGGCTGGGAACTGGGAGTGACCCCTTGTGGAAAACAGCACTACCCACTCTTCACACAGGTTCCTGGGGCCCACAGTATTCTGTCCAAAATTTTGAGTCCAGGTAAGGTCTTGGGAAACGGAGAACATACTCAGAATGTCCCCAGTGTTGCTCAATGATGTGTTATGGGTCATCATGCTCCATGACATGATCATCCTGTTTGGGAATTTACATGTCCCCTGAGTTGGTGGAAGGAGAGCCTGTGTCCACCCATGGGTTGGCTGGTGCTCCGTGATGACATAGTGACGGCTGGATCAGGGGCTAGAGGCCGTGGTATTTCTTAGGCGGTTTAAAAATCTTTAGTGACCACTGTAAATTTAAAGCTTCGTGTGTCTGGATCAGTTTTGAGTCCTCTCACTCAGGTTCAGGGCCCCCTTTGGGCTGCAATTAATGGAAGAAATCCTTTAAAAGCAAACTTCATGGGGAGAGGAAAAGGCCTGCAGTTGGGGCTTCTTCTTTAGGATCAGGTTTGCCTTTCTTAGCTTTCGCCTTGATGGGAAAATAGAGCATGTCACATACATATATTTTCTTAATTGTAAAAAGTAAATACACTAAAATGTATTTTTTAAATTGTGATTATGTTACAGTGGTTTCTATGTACCATAGATTAGATTTTTATTAAGGGTTTTATTAAATAACTGGTGTTTCACCAACATCTAATTAAATCTTCTATCTAAATTGAACAGAAAATTATGGGGGAAAAGAAAGCATTTGTAGCTGACTTTATTACAGATAAGGCTATTATTTGTTCATCTTAAGAATTTGAGATCAAATTTACAAGCAGCATCCTCATCAGATTTCTTTTCTGGGCTGCTGAGCCCCGGCCCCTTGAAAGCAGCCCATTATCTCCCCTCCCCCCTTTTTATTACAGTGTCCTGGTTGTTGGCAACATGCCCGCTGTTTAAGGTTACTTTCATTAATTAACCGAAAGTTAATTTCTTTGCAAGCGAAATCTCTGATCTCATTATGTTGTCTTTAAAGCTGAAAGCTTCAGGTTTTCTGGTCTCCTTTGATGACACAATAAAAAGCATGCTCTTTATCTTAAGGGAAACTGTCTCCAGGGTTTAATTTAATAGTCCTTGAAATAGTTACAGCACAGCCAGGCAGGCTGCAATCATATGCCAGTTCAAGAAAACCTTGGCTCTGTCATGATTCGAGAACCCAAGGATTGGTGCAGATGTGGCCTGCAGCAGATCCAGTCCCAAATCAGAAGCCTCTCCACCCATTTCCCCTCCTGTACCCACCCCCTTAGAGAGCTTATGGGAGAAGGAAACAAATACCATGGGATTTGTTCCTCTGGTGTGCCATAGCCCAACCATGCTGCTTTCCCAGGTCCTGAAGGGTCATGGGTTGGCATTTCGTCTGTCCACCTGCCTGTGTTGCATTTGGCAAGCCCCAACTTTGATCACTGAGTGCCACCAAGAATCTGGGGTCTACTGGCCAACCTGTATCTCGTCTCCTTCTTTCCTTGTGCTGTGCCCTGGGGTGTGTTACTTACCTTCTCTGAGCATCAGTTTCTTCGTCAGTAAATTTGGGTGATTGTGTAGACAGTTAAGTGAGATTAAATGAGGTAGCTGATCTATAGTGGGTCCTGATAGATCTGTTCTAGTCTTTGGTGGCAAATGTCATACAGAGAGGCTTCATCCTGGTACTTGGACTCACCTTCTGGGAGGCATACTTGGTGTGGAGTTGATGAGTTGCACTTTGCACAGCCCCAAAGGTTCTTTAAAGCCGGGGACATGAACAGTGTATTCTCCTTGTCTCCATGAGTTAGCATCATTCTCGGTGGTAAGATCTTGTTGCTTTCTGGAGCATTAAATTCAGTGAGTAGAGAGTGGCCAAAATGTCTTTTGAGAACCACCAGGTGTAGGTCACACCAAGGGGACAGGCTCTTCAGGTGGCTTAAGTCTCAGGAGCAATCCAGATACACGAAGAAGCCATTTGTATCCCATTGAGTGTAGTGATGTTACACACACACAGCTGAGATTTACAGAGCGGGGTGGGGGCTGCTGAAACGGGGTAATGGTATGCCCCACATGCTGCTTCTGAGCCCTGGGAGACTGGGCCTGTGTCATTTGCATATGTTCCCGGTACCAATTCTTGAGGAAGGATGCTGTTGACTCAATTGAAGCAGGGAGAAATCATTTAGGCAGAAAATCCCGGGCCTTGGGAAGAAAAGTAAGGTGCCCCCTGGGCCCTTGGCAGAAGTCAAAGGCGCAAGGTAATGTACTGGCAAATATCCCGTCTGCTGTGGTGACTGACTTGCTGCCTCCCAATGCTTTTAGGCAGAAATATCGTCAATGCTATTGATTAGTCAATTTGATAATCCATTGGGCTCCCTGATGTGTTAAATTTCTTACTTTGGGGTGGCTGCGGAGTGTAGGCAGAGCGTGCACGTCAGCTGGGAGAACTCTAGGTGGTCCTTGCTGCACGGTGCTCTTACTGCACATTGCTGCAGCATGACAGCTCCAATTGTCCCTCTGGCTGTCACCTTAACCCTTTCCGAACGATCCTCTCCTGGCTAGCTGTCATTTGCAGTTTTAGTTTAGATTTGGAGAAGATCTGGGGACTCTGGGTGTGCTGGCATGTGTAGACTTTATTAATTCACCTTTCTGTCCTGAGCGCTCACCCTCCTTCCTCTAGAGTTTTCCTTCATTTGCTTGCACTTACTGGAAAAAAAATTACATTTGCCTTTCTCCTTGGCAGTTCCCAGCCTTTAAACATGCTCGGCCATCGCCGCTCCTTTAGAAGTATGTGGCCACTTTATGAAAGGTGTATAATTCATGATGTGTAGAGATCAGAAAAAGGCTGGCCTTAGGCCAGCATGATGTTTCCTGTAAAGAGTTCAGCGATGGCACACGGGCACTGGTATCCATTGGCAGGTAATGTAGGGAGACAGAAGCACCCACTTGGGTTTCTTGTTAAAGTTTTCAAACTGTTATTTATGAATTGTATTTATTTATTTAGTAGGGCGGGGTGTAAGGATAAGTGCACACGCTCAGCAGCAGGTGTGGTGATCAGTTCTCTCCTTCAATTCTGTGGGGCCAGGGATGAACCTCAAATCACCAGGCTGGGCGGCAAGCGACTTAACCGGCCGAGTAGCTCCCTGGCCCTACTTGCCTTTCTTCAGGAGCTGGCTTCTCACCACCACCCCTCTTCCAGGGTCTCCAGCCTTGTTGAGGGCACCACGATGCCTTGCCCAGTCACGGGGACACCTGTACTTCCAGCTGGTGGTGTCCCACCACTCAGCTCACTGCACTGGACATCAGTTACATTTTTCCATCTTGGTACAAACATCCAGGATGGCCACTTTAATCCCCTTCACAAAGTAACAACAGCAACAATAAGCCTCTAGGCAGAACACGGCAAGCCTAATTCAGATTTTTTAAAACTGAAAACAAATCATAAATACCTGAGAAATGAGCTTCATAATGGAAGCTCCAAGAAGCCCTTTAACCCGGGCAGGATCCTATAACACAATTATATACAATTTCACACTTGGCTAGAGCTGTTATTTGAGCAAAATAACCATTTTTTTTTTTCTGCTAACACTGAATGAACCACAAGATCCATGCATCCAACTGCAGAGCAATGCGGCCATGCTGCCCTGTGTTCATCTCATCAGCAGCTCCCGGGCAGGGCCATTGAAGGATCAAAGAGTTAATAATTGGATCCTGCCCACAGCAACCACACAATTAAGGGCAAGATTAGCAGAGATGAAAAATTTATTGTGAAAATGTAGTGACGGACGGAGAAAACAACTCCGGTGCTGCGTCGCCACAGTCCTAATGATCAAGTCTATTACCCCAATAATAGAAGGAAAACGAATCGCAGGGGGACAGGACACGTCTTTTCTAATCTGCATTGTCATCCCAGCTAAGTCCCAACCCATTTGTATTAACCTCTGCTGACAGAGTCACATGACGGACATAATTTCTTATAATTTACCAGCTATGGATCTAACCTTTCCTCATCAAATATTCATACGGGCAGGATTCCCAATGATTTTCTGTCTCTCTTCATATCTACAGCCTGTTGTCTTCTTCCTCTTTACAGTAATTTGGACACAATTGAAGTCAAATGGAATTAGAGTTAAATGCCTTTAGCAACAAAGGTGCCTAAAAGCAAAGACTTGGGGGAGGGGTCGTGAACTGTAGGGGTGAGGCTCGTAGTCCCAAGCCCCTCTGCATCTTAGGGGAGGCCACGCCGGGAAGAGCGAGGCAGAGTGGGCTGAGAGCTGGCCCTTGCCGTCTAAGAATGTGCCCGCTTTGCTGTGTGTATGGTGCTCCAGGCAGAGTATGGACTGAGAGCCCCAGGCCTTGCCCTGTCCTTAGGACGGGAGGGAACTTAGGCCTCCATGGCCAGACACTGTTTGAGCATGTGTGCCCAGAGGGGCCCAAGAAGGATGCCAGGGGCTTCACAGAGGACAGGGAGAGGCAGTTGGTATGGTTAACTCAGAAAACAAACAGGGCCGTCTGAAGCCGTTCCTGAGAGCCTTTGGTAGAAAAGGCATCTGTTTCCACCTGCCAGCTCTGTTTTGACAAGTTTTCTTAACAGGCGTGCAGAGGGGAGAGAAGCCTGACACAGTGGTCCGGACTCGGAACTGGTCCTTTCTGTCCCTTCTCAGCTTTCCCCGGGCTGAGCCTCAGTCTCACCCACAGAAGTTTAGAGACATGAGGTGGACGCTCAGAATAAAGCCCCCGTCCTGTCCTCCAGGGAGCCTATCTTTATGAACGCAACGCAGAACACCGTGGGTAAACCTCCCTTACAATGCAAAAGACCTGGTTGACCTGGTTGACCTGTCCAGACCAAGAATTTAGTCCTCACTAGGTTTCCAGAATTGGGTCTGAGAGTGAGGAAGCGGGGACCAAAGGCATTGTGACCTTGGACACCTGCGGAGCCTCCCCAGCCGAGGAGTGCCATTTACCCACAGCTGTTACATCTCCCTGTGCTCAGTTACACAAGTGTAACGCGCAAATACATTCCTTTTATAAAAGCGTGAGCTCTCTAGATAAGAACAGAGTTCTCTTTAACCACAGCTCACCCCCACAGGCCCTCTGCCCCCAGATGTTATTCTGTGCATCTGTAGGTGTACATGGACTCATAGGCAAATGGAAGTGGTTACTTTGCTGGTGAAATCAATGTCCAAGTTGTTTTTTTAAAATCAACAATTGCCTTATGTTTGGAAATCTTCCTATGGCAGAGCATATCAATCTCCCCCATTTCACTGTTGCCAGGGTGTCCATTCTGTGGGTATCCTGTAATTCATACTGTTCCCTCAGCAGTGGAAACTGGTTTCTAGGTTTTCAAATTCTGTTTGGAGGTGAGACAGTTTGCTGAGACTAACTGACATGCTGACCAGTACAGATACAATTTCAGAGATGTTTGTACTATCCTCATAGTTCAAAATCCTTTTTTCCCCTCAGAATGCTGGAGGCTGAAGTCAGAACCTTGCTCCTACTCCGTGAGCATTCCACTGCTGAGCTACAGTCATGAGATACTTTGTATCCTAGAACCCACAAATAAATAGGTATTCCAGACATGGCAGTGAATTAACTATCCTTAGCACGGGAAAGAGAACAGGAAAGAGAACAACATGGCGCTGTCAGAGGTGCCCTGGTCATTGCAGTTTCTTGTTTCATGGACTAGTTCTGTACATTGGACTATGTCCCCTGAACTGCAGCTGCCCCCTGGGAATACCTTCAACCATAGAGAGTGCGCCCCCACGTGCTGCTGGGTCCTCCCAGGCCTTATCTGCAGCACCCACATTTTAGAGAGGTGACGGTGGTTACCGGAAGGATGGCTTGCCAATCGTGATAGGCACACATGGCCTAAATAACTACACTTCCAGCAGCCTCTTGCCAGGAGTTTGGAGAGTTAAATCCTGTGCACAGCTTTTTGTTCAAGGTCTTCGATCTCATTCCTTAGATAGAAGTCTTAGATATGATTGGAGAAGCACTGAGACACCCCCAACTCCTCTGGCTTAGTTAAAGAGACAAGCAGTCACACAGCCAGATCCTGGGAGCTTACAGCACTGGAGAATGAAAACCTCCACCCCAATTGAGTTCAAATCAAGGATGCTAGACTGTAAAAACAATTCACACCAGTCGCTTTCAGTTTTAGGAAACATCTCCAGCCTGGGTGAAGAGTGCAATAGAGCATTTGCTTTTGTGAAGGCAGGTGACTGTCTTGAGAACGGCGTGGTGTGGGAAGGGAACAGCCGGGGCGTGGGAGGGAAGTGCTAGTGAGTGTGCAACCTTTCATTCCACTGGGACTGTTCCTCATTCCAGGCTGAGCTGTGCTGTGTGCACGCCGCTGGGCGTGGTGGCTGGGACTCACCTGGAATCCCCGTACTCAGGAGGCACGAGAATCTTAAGTTTCAGGACAGCCTGGACCGTGTAGCAAGGCACATACACATGCATGTGTGCACACATGCACGCACACACACACATCCCAAACAAACGCACAAAAAGTTAGTGAAGGAAAAAAGTACAAACGAATTGGACTTCACCAAAACTATAAACTTTTGTGCATCAGAGAACATATCAAAAAATTTATTCTTGATTATCAATTTGAGGGGATCTGGACTCAACTAAGAGACCTGCCTCTGGGTAGAACTGTGAGAGCATTTCCAGAGAGTGTTAGCTGAGGAGAGCAGACTTCCATGGGAAGCCTGGGCAGAGAGGCCCAGGCAGAGAGACCCAGCAGAAGCAAAGCTAACAGTAATATAGCACATCACCTGAAGTTACAAAGACAAAAATGCAGTAGCTGAAAACACTCCACCACTCACCACCGCAGCACACTCACCTCAACCCCGTGACTTCAGAGAGCCACTGTTCATTATTTCTTACCTGCGACTCTGGTTTCTGTTGGTGGGCCAGGCCTCAGCTGGTCACACAGGACTCCAGTAGTGGCTAGGGCACAGAGCTGCTTCAGCCATGGCTCTGGCATTGCTTGACTTCCTTCTTGGCATTTCAGGGAGGCCCTCTCCTCGTGGTCTCTCTAGCAGGGTATCATTCAGTCTTCAGAGGCAGCTCAAGACTCCTAAGGTTACAAAAGCAGAAATTGCCATGTTTGTAAGAAGTCAGTCAGTCTCACATCTCCTTTACTGGTTCTTAAGAGCCAGTTACCACAGACGCCATCACACATGTGTGCAATAAGGGAGGAGAACGTAATACCCATGCATTAAGAATGTAATACTTCATGTAATACCCATAGTTGACCAATCAAGAAAGAGCAGTCAGTGCATCTTAGAGGTACAGAAGGTAGCACCATGGGAAACAGACGGACTAGAGAGGGACACTGTTCGGTCTTCCTGTACTGTCTTCTATATCATTAGATTTAGAGCTTCGGGGTGACCCAGTAACACTAAAGGATAATGATTTGCAGGATGGGCTCTGGAGTGCAAGCTCTGGTGGCTTAGGCAGGTTACATGCCCACTCAGTGTCCCCGTCTGTGAGGTGGAATGCTAAGTGCACCGGCATCAGTGGGAGCCACGGACATAAGCCACCTGGTAGAGAGAGATGCTCGGAAGATGTCACAGAGGAACAGGGAGGGCCAGAGGATGCTGCTCTCCAACTTTGTCACAAGCCAAGCTGTTAGCATCACTTTAAGCCGAGGGAGTGGCAGGTGCGATTAGCTCCTAAGGACAGAGGTTCTATCAAATTTGAAGTGGGGAAGAGCAAGCATGGCTGTCAGAAATGCCCTCGCTGAAAAATGGGAAGGCCCTCCTTTCCGGGGAGAGCTTCACACTCTTTGCTGTGGAGCCGTTGGTCGTCCTCACTCTATCCACAGTGGAGAAATAATTCACAGGTCGGCTGCCCAAAGAGCTCTCTCCTGGAAGCGAACTTTATAAATCATTTTAAAAGAGTTAGTGACCGTGGTTCCCAGGCACTTCCAGGAGACTAACTTAGAACCAATTAAATCCTGTGCAGTGTGTATGTGTGTCTGCTGCTCTTCCGGACAGATCTCTCCCCAAAGGCCGGTCATGTGGTCAGGCCTAGGTACAACTGTCCAGGCATTCACCTTCTTTTCCCACCCTGGGGAGAACTCACATGTCTTCCTCACCCAGGAAGCAGTACAGCCTGGTCCTATCTCCATACTAGCCATCACATTTTAAAATACCATCCTTTTTTCTCCATATGGTTGGGGAAAAAAAGTGAATCAATAGTAGAGTTTGTGGCGTTGCTTGAAGGCCAGAGCAAAGACCATTTTGGAAGGACTGCCTTCCTGGCTTCTCTTCATTCATGCTTCACAGGCAAGGCCACTTGCGGGTGGCATGTCCAAAGCCTGGCCTTGGAACTTACTGTCAGGCACCTCTGGGCATCTCTGATGTCTCTGAGGCGGTCAGCACACAGAAAGAGCAACTGAAATCAGCAAGCCAGCAGAGGCTGCATAATGGGCCTCGGCGAGGCAGGCTGGGCGAGCTCCCAGGTGTTCTCAACTGCAGAGTGTTCTTCCAAAAAGAATAAATTGCAACTTAGCAGTCTGAAGAGAAGTCTGGCTCCCCAACAGGCAAGGCTCGGGGCAGGAGGTCACAGCAGCTAATCAGGCCTCACTGTGGTGGCCCGGCTCAGCGCCCAGCCCTGGCCATTCCCAGCTGCCCGTCTCCCGCTCTGCTTGGGAAGAAGCTGGGCTTCCCCGTTAATCGCCCATTTTCAAAAGCTGAAGGTGGCTTGTAATGGGCCTCCTGTCCGCAGACTCCTCTCTAATGACATGCTGCTCCAGCAGATGTCATCCTTTGATTCCTTATGACCTTCTGGATTTGGGCAAATGAGAAAGTGCCTGGGCTCCACAGTGAGGGCCTCTGGGTGTCTGTGCAAAGAGCCTCTGTCATCCACCTCACCCCCTCATCACTACCAGACATCATGGCAAGGACATGGCCTTGCTCATTTGTTGTGTGGGGAAAAGGCCTTCTTCCCGGAGCCAGGGGCTATGAGATGAGGTGGCCAGTGCTGGTCAATCCTTCAGTGTTTACCAGATGTGACTCCAGGTCTCCATGCTGTCTCAGCTTGACAGATGAAACAGTGCCTCTTAAGTGCCCTCCTCAAGGTCACCTCACAAGCAAGCAAATGCTGGTCCTAGGAGAATAAGTTTACCCCCAGACAGTGATGGAACCACAGGCTCCTAGGGCCCAGAAGAACATGCCCGGGCCCTACCATCTGCTGGAGGACATGACTAGAAGAAATAGCTAATGCCTTGAATCCCCTGCCTTTCTCTTTCTGCGGCCAAGATAGAGAACAGGCCATGTGCCCAGTTAGCCAAAGGTTTAAGGGCCCCAGTGCTCCCCTAGGGCCATCTCTCTGGCAGTTTCCTTTCTTCCCAGGGTTCCAGGGGCTCTGTTCAGAGATAGTGTCCCCAGAAGCACATGGGCATCTTAGAATTCAGTCTGCTTTCTCTTTGTGAAAAACCACCTTGCAAGCCATTTTCAAACCAGCCCAGCTCTGGTTCTGAAGCTGGCTCGGGCATATAAGGCTGGACCTCTTCCTCAGCCTGAATCCACAACAAAGAAAAGCAAAGCAACATCACCACAAACTGGATGTGAGCAGAATTCTGGGGCAGGGACACCTTGGGTAGACTCCGGATCACAGGAGGCTTTAGCCTGTCTCTTACGTCCTAGTGCAAAGGGGGACATTCCTGAACACTGTTGGCACAGTAAGGCTCAGAGTCTACCCTCCCTCTCAGCCCCAGAGCAGGTGGGAGCCAAGAGACGCCAGGAGGATTCTCCGTGAGTTTCACCAATTCTGTGTGGGGTCAAGCATAGAAGCTTCCTCTCGTGGAGGCTTTCTACAAAGCACTGGGATGAAGACCCCTGTGCAAAGCTCTTCAGCGGTTCAGCCCTCAGGAACAGTCCAGTCTCCACAGTGTTCTCCAAGACCCTAGGCTTCACTGACTCCATCTTCATCCTCACACTCCTGCAGCCACAATGACGTAACTTATTCTCTTCCCCAGTAAACAGCTGCCAGAGCCACCCTGCCAGTGCCTCCCCAATGTTCCCATTTGCTCTTTTCTTCACATACCCATCTAACGCCAAGGAGCGTTTGTCTCTACAAAAGACCATCTTACTATTTACTAGCTTACAGACGATAGCAGAAAAGTACTGAGTTCTCCTCATTCCTACTTCCTTAATATAAAATCTTGGTTTTGATGGGAAAGGAAGGGCCAGGGCAGCCACTTTCCAGCTTCCCTTGTGGGCTGGCCTTCTTAGGAAGAGGGGCATATTTCACTCTCTTCCCCTCCTCCTCCCTGCCTGGGACTCCAGTATGGTGGCTAGAACATATTGGACCACAGGGGACCTCAAGAAAGACAGTCATCTGTGGATGGCAGAGCAGAACATAGGGGGAGCAGCAGGTTCCTATAAATCTATGGACTGTCTTCCTGGGACCTACACCCCCACCCCCACCCCTGACTTCTTGAGTGTGAAACAAAGATGAGCATCCATCCCCTTTAACCACCACAGCTCCTAGCCCCTCCTGCCAGCAGCCAAATGCAGGCTCCACAAAACTTGCACCCTTGTCTAGTCTACTGCTTGTTCTAGTTGCTCTCTACCCTGTAATAAAGCACCCTGACCAAAACCAGCCTGGGAGGAAGGGAGGTTTCCTTCAACTGGCACTCCCATGTCACTCTCCATCGTTGAGAAAAGTCAGGGCAGGAAGTGATGCAGAGGCCATAGAGGAATGCTGAGTTCGAGCATGCTATGCTTTGGGCTTCTCTTCTTCATAAGAGCCACACCACCAACCACAAAGGTCCCTGCAAAGGAGAAATTCTCTCCAGCCTGCAAATAAAATGACAGCTTAGAGCCTGTAGACTCTGGCCAGTGGCACAGCGGAGTCTCCCATGCACAGTGTCATGTCTGAGAGAACCAGAACCTGTCTGCAAACACAGCTTTTAAATCACAATGACAGTGTCTGGTGGTACTTCTGATTCTATCAAGAAAGGAAAGTGCTGGGCTAAACATTGACCTAAGTTCTTGTTTGTATGACACTCTGGCCTTGTGACCTGGAACAAGGCCCCCAGTCATTTGTCCCCAAGGATGAGATAACACCTCTGTGTCCTACCCTAGTGGTAAGAAGCATGTGAGATAATGTGTGTGTATCTTTGTTCAGAGTTGGGGAGGTTCTTAAGGGTTATCTCACCCAACCCCTCATCATACAGGTGAGCCAGGGTGGCCAGACAGACAAGATTTTATCTGAGGTCACAGGGTAAAGTAGTGGCAGAGCAATGTGTCCTAGATACTCAGACTCCTGTCCTCCCCACCACAGTATCCTCCTTGTCCACAGGTAGTAATGACATTATTATTATCAGCCTGTTCAGTGTGCCACATACTCTCCATTGCTGTTGTTAGGGTTATGCAATAGGGAGATTGATGTCATCTAAGCAGTTCAGGCACAAGTGTTTTCAGTCATTAGTGTGTTCCCAGGTCTTCGTGTGTCAAAACCTACTCTAGGCCTGGAGAGGAGAGCAGTGAGCAGAACAACCAGAAAGCCTTTCTTTAGTCCCTGAGCTGTATCTCGGAGGGCAGGAGGGCAGGTTAGCACCGTAGACAGAAGAGGGGGAGTTCTGGGTGGAAGGAACGGCATACTAATACCCTGAGTGTGTTCTTGGCCTGCTAGAAGAAAAACAAATAGGCCAGTGTGTATGGAGCCAAATGCACAAGCAGACCAATGGAAAGAGGGGAACCAGAGAATTGGAGACAAATACACAGGAAATGGAGAAGGGTCTTCTGGACCATGGTAAGAAGTTGGCTTTGTAGCCCACGCTAGCCTCAAACTCTTCCTCCTCCTTCCTCTCTCCTTCCAAGTACTGAGATTACAGGTGCTCACCACCATGCCCAGCAGCATTTTGACTTCCACTTACCTGTTAAGCCTGTGCAAAGCATGAATCTGTATCAGAAGTCTGGTGTGTCCTTAGTGAGTAAGCGTCTCTTGTGCGTGGCCCATCTTCTCTGGAGTCTAAACGTAGACTGTTGCTCAGCATTTGGTATTGGGTGATCCCGAGCTCCCTACTGCAAGCAGCATGGACCTTTGAGACATTCTTGGGCCTCAAGTTGCAAATAGGGTTAAAATGGACCCGAGGGGGAGTTTCTCAGCATCCAGACCCCAGTTAAGCAGGCTACTCAGAAGTATCTCTGAAAACCACAGTGCTGTAGAGACAGACGGACAGGTGAGCATATGGGGAACACAGACTCAGATTTTGTTCACAGCTTACAACTCCAGTACTTGACCCTAAGTCAGAACATCTGGCCCTAGATTCAGTAAGCCATTGTCCTTTGCTTGGCTTATCTCTCCAGAGCATGAATGGATTATGCTCCGGTGTCTGTCTGTCTTTGACTCTGCAGGCAAGCAGCCTTTGTAAAAATCAGACCCTCTGTGTAAATCAGATTTTTCTGTGACATCTGCTTCTTGCCCAGGTTATGTAATTTCTAGTTTGGGGAAATGAGTGGCATTGGCTCTCCTGCTTTTATTTTTATAACTATGTTTATTACCCATGTGACAGCTATTATTTGATTCTGAATAAATGGAATTTTCCCAAACATTTGGAAAAAAATCCTAAGATTTCCAAAGATTTGCAAACCCTGAGATTTGCAGGAAGAATTGCTTTTTTAAATGTTATAAGTGTGTCTAAAAGCCACACTGACTTGAATTTCTGGTCCTAAGTTATTCTAGAGTCTTTCTGAAGTTTGAGACTATCCCGTGCAAACTTGACTTAGGTTTCAAGCAACAGGGAAGTCATGAAATTGGAAAGGGTTATCTTTTGTCAATCATAGCCCTTTGTGGGGTGTTGTGCTGACAGAGAGACAGTGGAGAGGCTGTATTTTATGGCTGAAAGCAGGGCTTGATCCTACCCAGTGGGGATTTTGTTCCAGTAATTGCATCCAATTGGACCTTCTGCCACGGCGCAGGTACGGCATTAATAACACTCATTAAGTCATATGGCCGTGTGCTTCCCTCCCAATGGCTGAGTCACTGGCAGAATATATTTTCTTCCAAAGTGTTTGTTTTCATTGTTGCCCTTTAAAAATAATGAGTTCATTCTATTCCCTTGCAAGGAAAGCCACTCTAGCCTCCTTTGAAATTGTATATCTTTTGTCAAGCACATTTCTGCAGTGCGTCCATAGCTTTGTGTGCCGGGGAACCCAACCCGGCCTCTCTTAAAGCTTCCAACCAAGTTGCCTCAGACTTGATACATAGAACCGCCAACCCGTTTGACCTTTATATTGTTACCCTTGAGCAGGTAGAAGTCATGCAGGTTTCAGGTGACCCTATCATGTGACCAGAGATCAAAGGTCAGCAGCTCCTAAATGTTCTGCTGTCAAGGTAGCCCATTCATCACCATCATTATGCAACTGACAAGCCGACAAATGAACCTGGGATAAAATTATTCTCAACCTTCTGCCTCCCGGATTTACACCCGAGAGGTGGGCCAAGCAGTCTCACATATTAAGTGGTTCCGTGAGCCTGCCAGCATTCCTGAAGGGGGGGAGGGCTTGGGAGACCTGCTGGATGCTCTGAACCTGGAAGGTCACTGGTTGTCTGCTTACCAGGCCCAGTTGCATATCTCCAGAAGCCATCCTGTCTCTCGTTTCCTCTGTAAATGCATTCAGTGTTAGCTCTGCATGATCGCAAAGACACCCTATGTCCCCCATTGACATCCCTGCCTTAGCATCACTGTGGTCCTCTGGGTAAGTTTACATGGTACAGGTTTGTTCTGAATGGCCTGCTCTTCGAAGTCACTTATAAAAATTAAGGTTCTTGGGACCCTCCTCTGGAGAGTCTGACTTGGGGCTTATGCATTTTAGTATAGATACCCCCTCCCCACGGGATTCGTTCTTCGTTTGCTTTTTTGAACAGTGTAAAGAACTTGAGGTTCTGAGTCAGACAAATCTGGCCTTGAAGCCAGACTCTAGCCTATGTATGTTCGGTCATAAAAGCGTGAATTGATGAGTTAATTTTCTGGACTTCAGTTCCTTCTGGGGACAAGACGTTTACATGGAAACTGTGCAGAGTGTCTGCACGCAGTGTGCATTACCGGCAGCCTTGTGTTTCCAGTAGCATTTCTGCTGTTTCTTTGGTCTGAAAGTTGTCACTGAAGGAGCAGTGGCATGATCTAGAATAACTTTGTACTTCTCCCACGGCAACAAAAACCCCAGCAAACCTCCGAGGGCCATTTCCAGAGCAATGGGAGTGAGGGGATGCTGGGAGGGCCTTGCAGTCTAATCACCCAGACTGGGGCTGGGAGCAGAGCTCTGACTGAGGCAGGGCCACATTAGCGATGGAAGAGGACATGGCATTCCTCTAGGCTCCTGCAAAAAGACTAGAGATGCCTTTGGGCCGCACTGTGACTAGAAAGGGTTCCTGACTTAAAATGGCAGGAAGCTCTTGCATCCCCATCTCTTTACCTCCTGATCCCGCCACACTGTGAGCACCTTTCTGTCTCTGGTAGAGCCTCTGCCCCGGTCTCTGAGCCAGGAAGACCAGAAGCCCTTAGCAAAGGAGTCTCTTCTTAGAATCCCAAAGTTGGAAAGCTCTTTGCTCTTTCTCCTTTAAAAAATAAAACAAAACAAAGACTTTGATGCTCATTCCCTGATAAACAACGTATAGCAGGAAAGATTCATTTTGGCTCATGGGTTCAGAGGTTTCTGCCTGTGGTTGACTGGCCTTGGTCTATCTAGCCAATAGTGAGGCAGACAGACATCATGGTGGCAGGAACATGATGTAACAGACTGCACACCTCTTGACAGACGGGAAGCTAAGAGACAGAGCAAGAGGCTAGGAACAAGACCTAGCCTTCAATGGCACACCTCCAGTGAGCCAATGATCCATTTAATTGGGAATCCATGAATGGATTAATTCATTGATTGGATCAGAACCCTCATGAGCCAATCACTTACTTTCCCAACACCGCACCTCTGAAATCAAGCCTATAGGTATATGCTTCATATCCAAAGCATGCTATCTGTAGTTTTTGGGTGACATTAGGGCTAATATTATTCTTCAGACAAATTATGGGTCATTTACATTCTGAAGGAAAGAGTTGGGAGCTCTGAAAGTTACTTTATACAGGAAATGCCTTTTGAGTCTCAAGGAGGTGTGAGTTCCACTAGCTGGCTCTTCCCAGCTACTTCCTTGTTGGCCCAGCCAACAGAATGGTACAGTCAGCACTCCATCCATACAACAGAGTGTTTGACCAAGATCCAGACAGCAGGCTGCCTGTGCTGAGCAACCTAGCCATCTCTTGGGCCATGACCGGTTGGGATTGGTAGCATCATCTTGGTATTCAAAAGTGTTTCGGGCTCATTTGGTATTTGGAGCCTTTGAAAAGCATCTGTACAGCCTTTTGTTTATTAGACTCCTCCTTTCTTCCCATGGTGGGAGGTGCAAAGGTTGATCTATGTACAACTAGTATTTAAACCCAGGTTCAAGTGTCTGTGTTTGAAAAGTTCTGTCTGCTAAAAAGGGATGTCGAGCTGGAGGAAAGAAAGATGGCCTCCCTCTGATGTGTGTGGACTATACTGATCTGAAAACACTAATGTGACATGGAGGCAGGAGGTGAAAAGCCTTTCACAGGGAGAGTAGGCATGCCCCTCACTGAAATTCAGTTAGGAACTGCTTCTGCATTAGATAAGCTGAGTTATGCAAAATTGGAAAGCTAACTTATGAGATCACCTTTACAAAGTAGATCATCATGGTGTCTAAGATAAGGTGGCTCTTCATTGGTAGCATTTTCCATAATGTGAGAATAGCAGCAATAAAAATCCACAAAGAGAGGTTAGAGTGCCAAGGCTAAGTTTGTGCGTCACATGCTTCAAAGACGTGTGTATGTGTGTGTGTGTGTGTAAATATATGTGTATATATATAATATATATATTATATATATATATTATACATATATATATAATATATATATATATAGACAGACAGAGAGAGAGAGAGAGAGAGTCTTAGTAACCGAGACTGGCTTTGAACTCATAATCCTGCTTTTTCTCCTCCGTGCTGAAATCTTAGGCATGCCACCACCATGGCAGCCTAAGGCTGAGATCATTATATCCCTGCCTGCACACATGCTCATAGTGAAATAAACTGAAACAAAGTACCGTAAGACTGTGAGAAACAGTACGATGAAATGGCCCGAGGTTAGATTTTAAATAGTGGGTTTAAGGGGGACAACGTGGATAAACCCCTTAAATCGTGCATGTGGTAAGGGATGGGCAGCCATGCTAGATAGAAAATGCCGCCTCACTCTGTGTGGCGGATGTGCTGACTCTCATGGTCCAGAGAGGCTGAGTGGGACAGATACTTTGGGTAGCCACGCTGATCTCCAGCTCCGTGAGAGCCTCAGGCCTTAGGAAACCTTGGCCCTCAGTCATTATTTCCTGCTTTCTTCGCTGCTCCAGGCTCTCGGGCTTTGGGGGTTAGCATGGATCTCCCCAGTGTTTTTTCCTTGAGGCCTCATAAGCCTTGCAACTGGTGTTTATTGTTTGAGAGAATGTATTTGGATAGGGTTGACATCCTAAAGCAGTCTCCTAACTAACTTTAGCCAGAGTGACCCTCACCTCACTGTAGGTGAAAATCCCAGGGAAAATTCTGACTTAAAAAAATACACTTCATTAGCCATTAGAGATTTTTCTGATGATGTTACTAGTTTAAACTAGTCTTGCTTTTGGAAGCATCAGTTACTTCCTTTTTATTCCCAAGTGCTAAGAGCCTTCCTGAATAACATTGCATTACCAGCTTCATTTTAAAACTAGGATGCACACCCTGTAGGAGGTGGGTATGTTGGCATGATTACCTTTATGCGTACTTTACCTACTTTGGAAGGCCTCATATGCATGACTTGATCTCATCTCCCCCATAACCCAGCAGAGCAGAGGACCGTACACTTCATGTAACAGCTGAGAAACCTGAGAGCTTGAGATATTTTCTCAAGGTCACCCAGAGGCTATAATGAGAGAGGGCTTATGCACTTGAAGGATAAACAGGTATCATTTATTTCTGCAGATAACGCTTGTAAGAGCTTCAAAGCCTGGGGGTGAAAAGGAAGAAAGGGAAGGTCGTTCAGTCATTTGCCATAGCTAGAATCCTAGAAATAAGAAAAAAAAAATGTGTCCCCCCACCCCCGCCCCACAAGTGGTTTGAAATCTCCCAAATATCTCAGTTTGGCAAGAATAGCTAAGTAGTTGATGGACAGGACCCATTTTGATCCAAATGGAAATCCATGATAAAGATAGGATGTAATGCAAAGGGCAGCCATCTTCTGTGCAGGGTCTGGGCCCACCCAGTTTCCTGCCAGCCTTTGGGTTAACCTGGGATAAAGCAGGGCTCCTGCAAATAGTAATCTAGATCCAACCCCTGTTATCTCCCTCCGCTTTTTGAAGGGGTTGGGGAACCACAGCTCATGGGTATTGGACTTTTAAATAACAGATTGTAGCTATTTTCCTTAGCGTTTGCTTTCTTCTTCCCAGTAAAGAACTCTCATTTAGTGGTTCGTTTTTCTTGTCTCTTCTTGACCTGTGCTCGGTGCTATTTCTCCATGAAGTTTGTGGGTGTTTAGCTTGTCCGTCCTCGTGGGTCTATTAGCAGAAACCATTTGTCCTGAAACTTTATCATTGTCTGGAGAGTGTCGGAAATGTTACCTGTCCTTCTTTATTTGTTGCAAAATTTAGGGACAAGGAAGAACCATGTGTGTTTTCTTAAAATCAATGGCCAGCACATTACTGTAAAACCTATTGATTAAAAACACAAAGTATAATGTTAGTCATTTAGTCCGTGAAGTGACGTGATAAGGGAAGAAATTTATCCTTTGACTTTTGCATTAACCTTTATTGACTGCTTGCATACCCATAATTAACACACACTTTAGCTAAAGTGGTTAATTTTAGCATGGTGGCCGATGTTCACTAATGTAGCTGCCGTCTTGATCACCCAGATGTGAGCGAAGCCCTGGGGGAAATCAGTGAGTTACACCTCAGGGTGGAGGCTGCAGGACCTCTGGGCCAGCCACCTTCCTGCACTCTCACTAGGTCATTCAGAGAGAACCATTCCTGAGCAGCAGAGAGCTTTGAGGGTGGCCCATTGAGTTGTTTGAATGGAAGCCTGGTGAATTTGAGCAAGAGAGGGATAAAGGGCTTGTAGTTTTTGTTTTATTTTGTTCTGTTTTGTTTGACTCCCCTTTAAGTATTTCAAGAGAGGGGCAGCATTTTCTAAGGAGATCCAGGTTTCCTTGCTAACTCCAGAAGCATCCAAAACTGGAGTTTTTCCCTTAAGAGATGAGAATGGAGGTCAGAAGGGGAAGCTGTGACCTTCATACTGGGTAGCTAGGGATGGTAAGAGCTGGGAAGAACACTAAGTTGGGTAGGATCTTTTAGATGTTCTGGGAAGATCATCCAGTTCTGGCTGTGGAAACTGCTTGCTTCCTAGCAAAAGCCCTCAAGTGTATCATTTCAAGCACAGACAGTCTGTGTGCATGCTGCACACTATCAGCAGTAACATGGACGCATGGTGGGACTGTGACCATGGATCTTGTAAAACGTGGGAAGAGTGGCAGGCATCATCGGGTTCTTTGGGTTGCAAGTAACAGAAAAACCTACCTCAGACGATAAAGCTTGAGAGAATGCACTCTGCAGAGACCGAGCTCAAGTGTGCCTTCTCCACCTGACAGTATGGTTTAGAACCTGCCTCTGGTGGCAGAGAAGCAAAATGACCCTGGAAGGTCAGGGTTGCACAGACCACGAGAGAACAAAGTATTTTCAGGTTGACTCTGTTTTCTGCAGACTGTGTCCGGCGCCTCTCTAACCATTCCCTATGACTAGGAGTAGGTGGTGCTAACTGCACCACCACGGTTGGCATTTCTAAAGCACATCGTAAGACACTCACGGCCCCTCTCTTGTGCAGGGGACTGTAGGCTGCAGGGTACGCATGCTAACAAACAACCCAGCGTGATTTCCAGTAAGTGGCAAGTCCACACGAAGCAGCCACCACTCCTTCCTTAGTGTGGGTTGGTGGCTGCTGGTCCTGCTGAGTCTGCGCACTAGAGCCTGCCAGCGGCTTCACTGGGGAAGCCTCATGTCTCAGGATGTTACTTGTGACAAGATTCAGCCACAGGCTGTTTGATTCAAGGCAGAAAGAACCATGCCAGGGCTGCCGAGCTTTCCCTAGAGAACCTGTCCAAAGGCCCCCACCAGGGACTTTGGAAGGAGGAGAGAGCCACTGTGCAACAGTCAGGACTCTGGTGGCATCACTCATCTGTCACTGTCACTCATGGGGGAAGGAATGATAGTGGTGATATTTAGTAGTTACTGAGCTGTGTGCAGGGCAGTATCCCAAACGCTATCTCTGTTCATTCATTTAACCACAGCAAACCCAGAAGTCAGGACGTTATTACTGCAGCACACACACACACACACACACACACACACACCACCACCACCACCACCAGCTTTCTTGTAGGGAATATTTCCCCAGATTGCTCGGGCATGCTTGAAATAATGGTTGATAATAATAATAATAAGTTTTCCTGGCCATACATGCCTAGGATAAAGTTTAAATTAAAGATAGGCACAGAAAAAAAGATGAGCACCAGAACCATTTTAACAGTGCGCTGCAATGGAATTAGATGAATTTAGTTGTCTTTCTCAAAATACCATATGAGCCGCTCACCCTGAGGGTGGTGCTGTGAGGTGTCTCCAGTGAGGAGGTGAGCTGAGATGGGTGACATTAACATGGGTGCTTTGATGTAGCCTGGGGCCACTGTTGACCTTCTGACATTATGTCAGGAGGACTGTCTGCCTCTGTGACTCAAGATCATGGCGATGTGGACCAAGTATCTCGTACTATGTACTTACATGGTTATGAGAGACGCAGGTGACTCACATCCTAGGTGGGACGCAGGATCCCATCACACTGCTCGGAATCGTGCACAATTTAAAACTTACAGATTATTTCTAGAATTTTCCATCGGTTGACTGTGGGTAACTGAAAACAAATGCATAGATAGCAGGAACTACTGGACCACTGTCATTATCCTTATTCCCATCATCACCGTTAGATAGACAAGAACCCACAGCCCCGTAAGATAAAGAACTGCCCAAATGACGTGTCCCTCCGAAGCAGCATCTCCAGAGAACACACCATGACCCTTGATGCTGCCATCTCCCTACGGCCCCACCTAAGGACGCCGAGACCCCAGCAGACGGGGTGATTTGAGCAAAAGAGGACAAGCCTCCAGGTCATCCTCAACCTCTTCTTGTCCCCTTCCACAGTCTGCTGTAACACCGAATCAGATGTGTAGCTCGAGGGAGCAGGAGTCCCTTCTCAAACATGGAAGGAACCCTGCTTAGCCCTCACGCTGACATTTGGAAGTTAGCAAGGAGTAATGGCCGTCGAGAGAAGAATTTGACAGCAATTTTAGTATAGCTGAATTGGGCCCCCGAGAAGCTCAACAAAGGTTCTTGTCCTAACCCATACAGAGTCAGTGAGTCAGTTGCTGTATGTATACACACACACACACACACACACACACACACACACACACACACACCACACACGCGCGCGCGCGCGCGCACGTATGTATGTATGTATGTATACCACTCCAAGCCTGCCAGGGTCTTTATGAAACCAGGTAGATCCCTCAACAGCCATCCTTGGTGGGAACAGTAGCAGCAGTCCGGGAGGCAGCTTGCACAGAAGCAGGCCAGCGTTCACACAGCTCTGCCATGGCTCTGAATATTTTTAGTACTTTCTCAAAGTGAGGAGGCAAAACCATTTGACAGCTGAGAAAGCATCTCTATTGACTTTTTACAAACCTTATGATATTCTAGGTGGATCAACACTTATCACAGCCCTTTAATCTGCCAAGCAGGATAATATGTGCACGGATAATTTATCCACTGTGAGATTGAAATGCTCAATTTGGAATAACTTTCCCTGCCCAGTAAATTGAGCATTACTCTGCGATTCTGAGGTCGAGAGAAAGCACAATTTAAAAAGCTTTGCTGGGTCCCTTTGTAATTAGTCGCAGCTTCCCTTGAATATTAATTCCCCCCTCGCCTCTTTCAAGTGATTTAGAGACTGTCACAGGACTTGCAGGGATGCACCCTGGGAAGGGCGGCAGCAAGCTGCGTGGGCTCCAGCACCTATTATGAAGTAGGCTGCAGAGCATGCCCTCTGCCCCTCCACGCCGCGTGTGCTTATCAGCACAAACAGTTGAATATTTATGCTAAGAGGATTGTTGAGAGCTGCTTCTGTTACTTTAATTCTTGTTTTAAATAAATAATGAGAACATTTAAACACATTACTCTTCTTGGGGCCCCGAGGTCAGCTAATCTTATTATTTATGAAGTGATGTGCTACATAATAGTACTTAGTGCGTGTTAACAGACGCTATTATCAGGGTCTGATGCGGAGAGCAGAAGATATATTGGAATGTTACGTGTAATGTACGGCGGATTGAGTGCATAGGACGCTGGTATAGCAATTAACCACATGCGAAAATAGGTGTAAAGTTGAAGTATGCTTTCCCCTGGGAATCCCCTCACCATTAATAATCCCCCAGAGAAGAAATGTCTTTCCATGAAGATCCGACCCAGTCCTATGGCTTGAAGTGGGTGTGGCCACTCTCCAGCTGACAGCAGGGGTGGGGAGAGGTGGGTGGCAGAGGTAGAGGTCCCTACACAGCTGGTGTAAACACAGGTTTGGTGCGTGTGCTCTACCTGTAAGAAATCGTTCGTTACTTATTGCACCCATTTCTCTTTCTATGACCCTCATTTTTCAGATAACTAGAGCTGAAACCAAAGCATTTCCCAAGCCCAATTTTAGATGAGCTCGACTCTCCAAGAGGGTGGTGCCTCAGAGATATGAGGATGTTACCCCAACTTTTTCCTACCAGGCTATAATTTAGCTGCATATGATAATTAATTTCTCTACTATTGATGAATAATCCATTTAATAAAAACGGTGATTTAAGTGTTTTCCTTGGGGACTAACTCTTGCTAGCCTCTTAATTTAATTTGGTGGAAGTTTCCCACCTATTCATCAGCGGAAATGATTATTAACCTCTATTTGCATATATCCTTATAAACCTCTCTCTCCTTGGAGTGCCTTTTTTCTGAGCCCAGCAAGCTGGGACACTTGTAAATCTCCAGGATCTCCAAAGTCAATCCTGGTCTGTAATATTGTTTAATCTATTCTTGGACGTTTTAATGCAGTAAATTCAATTTAATCTTTCCCAGTAATCTAGTAATACATCGAAATCCCACAAACATTTAAATCTGATAATGGCTTAATCACACACTTTAAATAACTGTTGAGATAATGAAAAAATAATTCACCATTTTAAAGGCAGAGTAACTCAATTTCCCTGGTGATTGGCTTTTCCAAAGCCACTGGAGATAATACAGATCTGGGAATTGGAAAAACTTGAGACTCCAACACTCAGAGGGACGGTTTTTCCTCAGAAATGTGTTCTTTCCGCCTTGCGAGCATCGACTCCCACTTCACCTTCCCCTTCACCTTCACAGCTCTTGTCGGAGCGTTTGCTGGTGTTATTCTCCACGTTTCCCAGAAGCCTGGAGCTTCCGGTGCTTTCCCGGTGAATTAACTCCTGCTCTTCCTCTCCTAGGTGCCGGTCCCGAGTGGTCCGGACTTTATCAGCTCATCAGAAACCAGACTGCCGGCCCTACTGGGAGAAGGATGACCCTTCCATGCCTCTGCCCTTTGACCTCACGGAAGTGGTTGCGGAGATCAGAAGCCAGCTTCTGGAAGCGAAACCCTAGAGGAAGCACAAGTCTTAAGTGGAGAGGGAAAAGCTATCCTTGGCTTTCCTCCACGAACCTTGCACAAGGGTAGTATAGACACCACTCGACCCGTAGGTTATAGGACCTGGGTTCTGATTCAAAACAGCTAGACAATAAAGCCCACAGATACTGAAATGCTGAAAAATCACTCGTGTTTTAGTCTGATTTGATGCTAAACTAGAACACCCCCTCCTCTGTGAAACAAATATTCCCCACTCATTTTTTCCCCTTGGGACTCCTTTTGTCCCCAAGGCAGCAACAGGGATGAGGTAAGCCTGTGACAAACCTCACCTTTTTCCTCTATGGCCAGCCACCTCAGAGACTGGGGGTAGACCCAGGCATGGGACCACAGAACTGGAAACATCCATCCCAGCTGCTCACCGTGGCTTCTGGCGCTTGGGCCATCCAAGATGGCAGTTACTAGCTCACTGTGGCTGCGCAGACCTACATTCAGCACGATTGTAGTTAAAATCCATTCTTCAGTTGCCCTGGCCACATGTCAGGTGTCTGGCAGGAGGGTGCCGGTGAGTGGTTTTAGACAGCACATATGGATGTTTCCGTGTTGCAAGTTTCCGAGCAGGCGGTCCCTGGTACAGTTTTCTGTAGCAGCTGTTGCTGTGGAGGAAAGAAATGAAAAGCAGTCGCTGAACAGTGATCCTCCCTCCCCGGAGACAAAGCTCACTGAGGGCCCGAATGTGAGCCCTGTGCACCACACACAGGAAGAGGAAGGAGCAGCAAAGGAAACAGCCACATCCTGTCTTTACGGGGCCTCCCTGATCCCATGACAGAGGCCAGCCCTCCAGACACTATTTCATGGAGTTAGCATTTCTTTTAAAATTCCCCCATTCATAGGTACTGACAGGTGGCATGGGGACATGAAGGACCCAGATCCCCATACCTGTGATGCCAGAGCATCCGAGACTGTGGGGAGATGTTAAGCCTGAATCCTAATTTCAAAGTGCCCG